>JABUOV010000028.1:10000-97500 GCA_025617405.1 Perca schrenkii
GTTAATAAAATTGTGTGTATGTTGTTAATAAAGTTGTGTGTGTGTTGTTAATAAATTTGTGTGTGTGCGCGTTGTTAATAAAGTTGTGTGTGTGTTGTTAATAAATTTGTGTGTGTGCGCGTTGTTAATAAAGTTGTGTGTATGTTGTTAATAAAGTTGTGTGTATGTTGTTAATAACATTGTGTGTGTGTGTTGTTAATAAAGTTGTGTGTATGTTGTTAATAACATTGTGTGTGTGTGTTGTTAATAAAGTTGTGTGTGTTTGAACAGGGGGGCTGGCTGTATCCTGGTGGAGATGCTGCAGGGAGCGCCGGCGTTCCCCGGAGACTCAGACGTCTTCCAACAGCTACACAAGATCTGGACCGTAAGATACACACACACACACACACACACACACACAGACACACAGATACACACACACACACACACACACACACACACACACACACACACACACACACACACACACACACACACACACACACACACAGTGTGTGTGTGAGAACTGTACCATAGTGTGTGTTGTAATGATGGTCTGGGTCTCTGCAGGTTCTGGGCGTCCCATCTGAGGACAGCTGGCCGGGGGTCTCCCAACTGCCCAACTACAGACCAGGTACACACTAATACTCACACTAACACACTAATACTCACACTAACACACTAATACTCACACTAACACACTAATACTCACACTAATACTCACACTAACACACTAATACTCACACTAACACACTAATACTCACACTAACACACTAATACTCACACTAATACTCACACTAACACACTAATACTCACACTAATACTCACACTAACACACTAAT
Source organism: Perca schrenkii (assembly GCA_025617405.1). NCBI lineage: Eukaryota > Metazoa > Chordata > Actinopteri > Perciformes > Percidae > Perca > Perca schrenkii. The sequence continues at coordinate 10,822 of JABUOV010000028.1, forward strand.
ACTCACACTAATACTCACACTAATACTCACACTAACACACTAATACTCACACTAATACTCACACTAACACACTAATACTCACACTAACACACTAATACTCACACTAACACACTAATACTCACACTAACACACTAATACTCACACTAACACACTAATACTCACACTAACACACTAATACTCACACTAATACTCACACTAACACACTAATACTCACACTAACACACTAATACTCACACTAATACTCACACTAACACACTAATACTCACACTAACACACTAATACTCACACTAACACACTAATACTCACACTAACACACTTATACTCACACTAATACTCACACTAACACACTAATACTCACACTAACACACTAATACTCACACTAATACTCACACTAACACACTAATACTCACACTAACGCACTAATACTCACACTAACGCACTAATACTCACACTAACGCACTAATACTCACACTAACGCACTAATACTCACACTAACGCACTAATACTCACACTAACGCACTAATACTCACACTAACGCACTAATACTCACTAATACTACACTACACTAATACTCACACTAATCCCCACTAACACAATACTCACACTAACACACATAATACTCACACTAACACACTAATACTCACTAACACTCACATACACACTAATACTCACTAACACTAATACTCACACTAACGCACTAATACTCACACTAACGCACTAATACTCACACTAACACACTAATACTCACTAATACTCACACTAACACACTAATACTCACACTAACACACAAATACTCACACTAATACTCACACTAACACACTAATACTCACACTAACACACTAATACTCACACTAACGCACTAATACTCACACTAACGCACTAATACTCACACTAATACTCACACTACACACTAACGCACTAATACTCACACTAACACACAAATACTCACACTAACACACTAAATACTCACACTAATACTCACACTACACATACTCACACTAACGCACTAATACTCACTAACACTAATACTACACTAACGCACTAATACTCACACTAACGCACTAATACTCACACTAACACACTAATACTCACACTAACACACAAATACTCACACTAACACACTAATACTCACACTAACACACTAATACTCACACTAACACACAAATACTCACATTAACACACTAACATACTCACACTAACACACAGATACTCACACTCACACTAATACTCACACTAACACACTAATACTCACACTAACACACAAATACTCACACTAACACACAAATACTCACACTAACACACAAATACTCACACTAACACACAAATACTCACACTAACACACTAAATACTCACACTAACACACAAATACTCACACTAACACACTAATACTCACACTAACACACTAATACTCACACTAACACACAAATACTCACACTAACACACAAATACTCACACTAACACACTAATACTCACACTAACACACTAATACTCACACTAACACACAAATACTCACACTAACACACTAATACTCACACTAACACACTAATACTCACACTAACACACAAATACTCACACTAACACACTAATACTCACACTAACACACTAATACTCACACTAACACACTAATACTCACACTAACACAAACACACTAATACTCACACTAACACACAAATACTCACACTAACACACAAATACTCACATTAACACACAAATACTCACACTAACACACAAATACTCACACTAACACACAAATACTCACACTAACACACTAATACTCACACTAACACACAAATACTCACACTAACACACAAATACTCACACTAACACACAAATACTCACACTAACACACAAATACTCACACTAACACACAAATACTCACACTAACACACAAATACTCACACTAACACACAAATACTCACACTAACACACAAATACTCACACTAACACACTAATACTCACACTAACACACAAATACTCACACTATCTTCTCGTAGTACAGGGGTGTGTGTGTGTGTGTGTGTGTGTGTGTGTGTGTGTGTGTGTGTGTGTGTGTGTTTAGAAATTAAACAAAAACTTCCAGAGAAGCGACAACAACTTTTATTCTGAAAATATTCTGACTTTTTTCCAACATATTTCAACTTTTATTCTGAAAATATCCATTCTTTTCTGCTACAGGTCTTTTTAATATTGTAAATATATTCTGCAGGAGTAAATATATATTTTTTAGTCATAGAAAAGGGTGTGCAGAAGTACTTTTTACAGTAATACTGCTTTTTCTGCCACAAAGCATCATTCAGTGTAGAATTAAATGCCACTTAGCAACACGGTAATACAGCAGAGATTAACGTTACCACAATGTGCTGGTTGACACGTAGCCTAGCTAACGTTAATGCTAACGTTAATGCTAATGCTAGGTGGATAACATTATAGGGTTACAGCATTGTTCAACACGCTCATGTAGTTATTAGTCGTAGGATTGTTTTGACCACGGATGAAAAGTAAAATCTCTCTCTCTCTCCTCCACAGAGCTGTTCCTCCACTCGGAGCCCAAGCAGTTCAGGAGCGTCTGGAAAAGGTGGGAAAACAGACAATCATCAGCTGCACAGTAGAGGCTAAAGGGTTAGCATGTAGCCTGTGTGTTTCAGGCTATAGTGTTAGCATGTAGCCTGTGTGTTCCAGGCTGAAGGGTTAGCATGTAGCCTGTGTGTTCCAGGGTAAAGGGTTAGCATGTAGCCTGTGTGTTCCAGGCTACAGTGTTAGCATGTAGCCTGTGTGTTCCAGGCTACAGTGTTAGCATGTAGCCAGTGTGTTCCAGGCTACAGTGTTAGCATGTAGCCTGTGTGTTCCAGGCTAAAGTGTTAGCATGTAGCCTGTGTGTTCCAGGCTACAGTGTTAGCATGTAGCTTGTGTGTTCCAGGCTACAGTGTTAGCATGTAGCCTGTGTGTTCCAGGCTACAGTGTTAGCATGTAGCCTGTGTGTTCCAGGCTACAGTGTTAGCATGTAGCCTAGTGTGTTCCAGGCTACAGTGTTAGCATGTAGCCTGTGTGTTCCAGGCTACAGTGTTAGCATGTAGCCTGTGTGTTCCAGGCTACAGTGTTAGCATGTAGCCTGTGTGTTCCAGGCTACAGTGTTAGCATGTAGCCTGTGTGTTCCAGGCTACAGTGTTAGCATGTAGCTTGTGTGTTCCAGGCACAGACATCCAGAAAGCACAAACTCCTGAGAATTAACTGTAGTAATTAAAGTGCAAAGTGCAAAAATAGCTGGTGTATTTACTGCACCCCTGCTCTGCTGGACTAAAATGTACTATTGGAGTTCAGCAGCTTAACAGAAGTTGGAATAAATGATAACTTTAGTCTGTTTGTTTTACATCTTGGCACACGGAATCTTCTGCCTGATGGCAGAAGTTCATATTCAGGGAAGAGAGGGGGTAGTGAGTCTGCGGTGATTCTTTCAGCTTGTTTTCTGACTGCTTGCTCATACAGGCTCTGTATGGGCTTGTACTCTTTCCTCCCTATTATCCTCATAACTGTCTTGTGTGTGCTGACCACCCTGCTTTTAAGCTGCACTGTTAGTTGCCAAACCATGCTGTGATTCCATATCTGATAATGCTCTCCAGAATCGCCCGGTAGAACATGAGCATGATCTGGCTGCTTACTCCATACAGTCTCAGTCGCCTTAAAAAGTATAACCTCTGCTGCAATTTATTACACAGATGGTCAATGTGTGTTTTCCAGCAGAGAAGATTGTCTATGTGGACACCTAAGTATTTGTAAGACACGACCTGGATGATTTTCTGATTTTTTTATGACAACCGGCTCATGGTCAATCACTTGCCTTGGGTCAAGGATCATCTCCTGTGTTTTTGTGACATTTAAGATAAGATGATTGGTGTCACACCACTTAATAAATGTGTCTATCTCATCATGGTACACAGAAGGATTTATGTCCTTCTGAAGAAGGCTCAAAATTGCAGTATCATCTGCAAATTTTATAATATAGTTATTTGGGTGTACTGTCCTACAGTCATTGGTATACAATGTAAAAAGTATGGTTGATACCACAGAACCTTGTGGGACCCCCATACTGCTATGTTTAACCTCTGACAGCGTGCCGTTAACTTTCACCTGTTGTGTCCTATTAATCAAGAAGGAATAAAACCATTTAACCAGGGCAGTATTGACATGCATATTATTCAATTTCTTTAAAAGCAGATAAGGTTGCACCGTATTAAATGCTGAACTAAAATCAGCAAATAATATTCTGGAATAGGCTTTTGTATCCTCAAGGTGTTTAGAAGTAAGATGTGAAATGCAGAGGAAGGCATCTTCAGTACTGCGTTCGTGTTTATAGGCAGATAGCCACGTGTCCAACACCGGCTCAACCTCTGCCTTAAGCTGGGACACTACAATTTTCTCAAGGCATTTCATTACAATAGGGGTCAAAGCTATGGGACGAAAGTCATTATTCACTGAGGCGGAGGGCTTTTTAGGAACTGGTGTTACAATGGATTTCTTCCATAAAGCTGGAACAGTGTGCGTGTCCAGAGACCGTTGGAGTATGGGACACCATGCTGGTGTTAGTTCCTCTGCACAGCTTTTAAGCAGAAAAGCTGGTAGTCCATCTGGGCCTGTTGACTTATTGGTGCACACCTTTTTAAAGAGGCGCTGAACGCTGGCTGGATCCACTTCCAGCCAGCGGGTGTAATCATCATCAGGCATGGATTGCCACACACTGTCCGGCTCCTGGGAGAAATTTTCTGACTCGAACCTCAGGAAAAAGTCATTCAGCTCATTTGCCCTTCGTAGTTCATCTACTGCAATGATTGTTTGTTTTGGAGGGTTCATGTTAGTGACCGGTTTCATAGTAGCCCACAGTTTTTTAGTATTTGATGTTTGTATACTGTTTTCCATGGTTTGCCTATGTTGTTCTCTTGTATTTCTGAGGAGCTGTTTGAGCTCTTTTTGAACAACTACACTGTAAAATATTACAGACCCATTTAGTTATGTCCACTTATTTCTTATTTTTAACTGAACGAGCTTATACAAGTTGTCGATTTTGAACTCAACTTTATGAGTTTTTGAAAGTTAAACTTGCATTTATTCGTTGGGTTGACTATTTAAAAAAATGTATGTGTTGATTGAACTTAGGTATGTAAGTTAAGTCATCAACCAGTTGCAGTCAAGACTGCAACTGGTTCATTGGCTGGCCAATTCCCATGATGCAAGGCGGTAAATAGAGTTTGCTGAAATGTTTGCAGTTTGTTCGAAATACAAATGTAACTTTATGAATTCTGTTTATTAAACGTGTGTTTAGAATGTAGTGTTTTGTTGCCTGGTAATTGTCATTGTTGTGCTGGTTTACATTTGTAACCATGAGTTAAGTGACTGTTACGTTTGATAAGAGGTGGAGTATTACGGTGTTAGACGTTGAGCAGTAATAGGCTTCCTTCAGCCGTTACTCTGCGGCGTGTCACTTCACTAGTGGCCATTTTATGTCAAGGGAGACAACATCAGAAGAGAGGCTGCTTAGTGGCACGGGGCCCTGGGGTGGCCCCACCCACGGTATCTCTGCTATAAATGTGGTTATGTTGTTTTAACTTGAATGTGTGAGTTGAAATAAAGCAGAAAGGTATGTCTGTTATACTAGGCAAGGAAGGTTTCTGGCATTATTAAAGAAAATAAATGATTTGTTTGAACTTAAAGTATGAAGTTAAACCAAGTAATACAAAGTTAAATCAACTAAAAGAACAACTTTAACAAAACTAGAACACTGTAGTTACATCAACCTCATTAACTTTCATTTCTAAGTTGAAACAAAGGCAGTCTTCAAGTTGAGTGAACTTCGATTTCCAAGGCAGCAGGGGAACATGCATTTCCAAGTTAAACTAACATGAAATTTATTACAGTGTAACAATGCTGCCTTATCTTTTTTGCCGATTTATGCAATTTTTAATCTCTTTTGTAATGTAGGTTTTATTGTTGGGGTAAACAATAATATTTTTCTTATCTACCGCATTGTCAGAGCAGAATTTTATATAATCAGTAGCCTGTGTGTTACAGGCTACAGTGTTAGCATGTAGCTTGTGTGTTCCAGACTACAGTGTTAGCATGTAGCCTGTGTGTTACAGGCTACAGTGTTAGCATGTAGCTTGTGTGTTCCAGGCTACAGTGTTAGCATGTAGCTTGTGTGTTCCAGGCTACAGTGTTAGCATGTAGCCTGTGTGTTACAGGCTACAGTGTTAGCGTGTAGCCTGTGTGTTACAGGCTACAGTGTTAGCATGTAGCCTGTGTGTTACAGGCTACAGTGTTAGCATGTAGCCTGTGTGTTACAGGCTACAGTGTTAGCATGTAGCCTGTGTGTTACAGGCTACAGTGTTAGCATGTAGCTTGTGTGTTCCAGGCTACAGTGTTAGCGTGTAGCTTGTGTGTTACAGGCTACAGTGTTAGCATGTAGCCTGTGTGTTACAGGCTACAGTGTTAGCATGTAGCTTGTGTGTTCCAGGCTACAGTGTTAGCATGTAGCTTGTGTGTTACAGGCTACAGTGTTAGCATGTAGCCTGTGTGTTCCAGGCTACAGTGTTAGCATGTAGCCTGTGTGTTCCAGACTACAGTGTTAGCATGTAGCTTGTGTGTTACAGGCTACAGTGTTAGCATGTAGCCTGTGTGTTACAGGCTACAGTGTTAGCATGTAGCCTGTGTGTTACAGGCTACAGTGTTAGCATGTAGCCTGTGTGTTCCAGACTACAGTGTTAGCATGTAGCTTGTGTGTTCCAGGCTACAGTGTTAGCATGTAGCTTGTGTGTTCCAGGCTACAGTGTTAGCATGTAGCCTGTGTGTTACAGGCTACAGTGTTAGCATGTAGCTTGTGTTCCAGGCTACAGTGTTAGCATGTAGCCTGTGTGTTCCAGACTACAGTGTTAGCATGTAGCTTGTGTGTTCCAGGCTACAGTGTTAGCATGTAGCCTGTGTGTTCCAGACTACAGTGTTAGCATGTAGCCTGTGTGTTCCAGACTACAGTGTTAGCATGTAGCCTGTGTGTTCCAGGCTACAGTGTTAGCATGTAGCTTGTGTGTTCCAGGCTACAGTGTTAGCATGTAGCCTGTGTGTTACAGGCTACAGTGTTAGCATGTAGCTTGTGTGTTCCAGACTACAGTGTTAGCATGTAGCTTGTGTGTTCCAGGCTACAGTGTTAGCATGTAGCTTGTGTGTTCCAGGCTACAGTGTTAGCATGTAGCCTGTGTGTTCCAGGCTACAGTGTTAGCATGTAGCCTGTGTGTTCCAGACTACAGTGTTAGCATGTAGCTTGTGTGTTCCAGGCTACAGTGTTAGCATGTAGCCTGTGTGTTCCAGGCTACAGTGTTAGCATGTAGCCTGTGTGTTACAGGCTACAGTGTTAGCATGTAGCTTGTGTGTTACAGGCTACAGTGTTAGCATGTAGCTTGTGTGTTCCAGACTACAGTGTTAGCATGTAGCTTGTGTGTTACAGGCTACAGTGTTAGCATGTAGCCTGTGTGTTCTAGACTACAGTGTTAGCATGTAGCTTGTGTGTTACAGGCTACAGTGTTCGCATGTAGCTTGTGTGTTCCAGGCTACAGTGTTAGCGTGTAGCCTGTGTGTTACAGGCTACAGTGTTAGCATGTAGCTTGTGTGTTCCAGACTACAGTGTTAGCATGTAGCTTGTGTGTTCCAGGCTACAGTGTTAGCATGTAGCTTGTGTGTTCCAGGCTACAGTGTTAGCATGTAGCCTGTGTGTTCCAGGCTACAGTGTTAGCATGTAGCCTGTGTGTTCCAGACTACAGTGTTAGCATGTAGCTTGTGTCTTCCAGGCTACAGTGTTAGCATGTAGCCTGTGTGTTCCAGGCTACAGTGTTAGCATGTAGCCTGTGTGTTACAGGCTACAGTGTTAGCATGTAGCTTGTGTGTTACAGGCTACAGTGTTAGCATGTAGCTTGTGTGTTCCAGACTACAGTGTTAGCATGTAGCTTGTGTGTTACAGGCTACAGTGTTAGCATGTAGCCTGTGTGTTCTAGACTACAGTGTTAGCATGTAGCTTGTGTGTTACAGGCTACAGTGTTCGCATGTAGCTTGTGTGTTCCAGGCTACAGTGTTAGCGTGTAGCCTGTGTGTTCCAGACTACAGTGTTAGCGTGTAGCCTGTGTGTTCCAGACTACAGTGTTAGCGTGTAGCTTGTGTGTTCCAGACTACAGTGTTAGCATGTAGCTTGTGTGTTCCAGGCTACAGTGTTAGCATGTAGCCTGTGTGTTCCAGACTACAGTGTTAGCATGTAGCTTGTGTGTTACAGGCTACAGTGTTAGCGTGTAGCTTGTGTGTTCCAGGCTACAGTGTTAGCGTGTAGCCTGTGTGTTCCAGACTACAGTGTTAGCGTGTAGCCTGTGTGTTCCAGACTACAGTGTTAGCGTGTAGCTTGTGTGTTCCAGACTACAGTGTTAGCATGTAGCTTGTGTGTTCCAGGCTACAGTGTTAGCATGTAGCCTGTTTGTTCCAGACTACAGTGTTAGCGTGTAGCCTGTGTGTTCCAGACTACAGTGTTAGCATGTAGCTTGTGTGTTACAGGCTACAGTGTTAGCATGTAGCTTGTGTGTTCCAGGCTACAGTGTTAGCGTGTAGCCTGTGTGTTACAGGCTACAGTGTTAGCGTGTAGCTTGTGTGTTACAGGCTACAGTGTTAGCGTGTAGCTTGTGTGTTCCAGGCTACAGTGTTAGCGTGTAGCTTGTGTGTTCCAGGCTACAGTGTTAGCGTGTAGCTTGTGTGTTCCAGGCTACAGTGTTAGCGTGTAGCTTGTGTGTTCCAGGCTACAGTGTTAGCATGTAGCTTGTGTGTTCCAGGCTACAGTGTTAGCATGTAGCTTGTGTGTTCCAGGCTACAGTGTTAGCATGTAGCTTGTGTGTTCCAGGCTACAGTGTTAGCATGTAGCTTGTGTGTTCCAGGCTACAGTGTTAGCATGTAGCTTGCGTGTTCCAGGCTACAGTGTTAGCATGTAACTTGCGTGTTCCAGGCTACAGTGTTAGCATGTAGCTTGCGTGTTCCAGGCTACAGTGTTAGCATGTAGCTTGTGTGTTCCAGGCTACAGTGTTAGCATGTAGCTTGTGTGTTCCAGGCTACAGTGTTAGCATGTAGCTTGTGTGTTCCAGGCTATAGTGTTAGCATGTAGCTTGTGTGTTCCAGGCTGGAGCAGCTGCCCTATAAGACGGAGGATCTGGTCCAGAGGATGCTGACGGTCGTCCCCGGCGACCGTATCTCGGCGCAGGCGGCCCTGCAGCATCCGTACTTCAGCACGCTGCCGACTCCCATCATGCACCTGAGAGACAGTGAGACACCAACAGACACACACTTTACTTTACTTTACTCTGTCTGTGTGTGTCTCTGTATGTGTGTGTGTGTGTGTGTGTGTGTGTGTGTGTGTTTCTGTGTGTGTGTGTGTCTTTTTTTGTGTATCTGCATGTGTCTGTCTGTGTGTGTATCTCTGTGTATGTGGGTCTGTCTGTCTCTGTGTGTGTGTGTGTGTGTGTGTCTGTCTGTCTTTGTGTGTGTGTGTGTGTGTGTGTGTGTGTCTGTCTGTCTTTGTGTGTGTGTGTGTGTGTGTGTCTGTCTGTCTCTGTGTGTGTGTGTGTGTGTGTGTGTGTGTCTGTCTGTCTTTGTGTGTGTGTGTTTCTGTGTGTGTCTCTGTGTGTGTGTCTGTCTGTCTCTGTGTGTGTGTGTGTCTGTGTGTGTTTCTGTGTCTGTGTGTGTGTGTGTGTGTGTGTTTGTCTCTGTGTGTGTGTGTGTGTGTGTGTGTTTCTGTGTGTGTTTCTGTGTCTGTGTGTGTGTGTGTGTGTGTGTGTGTTTGTCTCTGTGTGTGTGTGTGTGTGTGTGTGTGTTTGTCTCGCTGTGTATGTGTGTCTGTCTGTGTCTGTGTGTGTGTGTGTCTGTGTGTGTGTGTCTGTCTGTCTCTGTGTGTGTGTGTTTCTGTGTGTGTCTCTGTGTGTGTGTGTTTCTGTGTCTGTCTCTGTGTGTGTGTGTTTCTGTGTGTGTGTGTGTGTGTTTGTCTCTGTGTGTGTGTTTGTCTCGCTGTGTATGTGTGTCTGTCTGTCTGTCTCTGTGTGTGTGTGTTTCTGTGTGTGTCTCTGTGTGTGTGTGTGTCTGTGTGTGTGTGTCTGTCTGTCTCTGTGTGTGTGTGTTTCTGTGTGTGTCTCTGTGTGTGTGTGTTTCTGTGTGTGTCTCTGTGTGTGTGTGTGTGTGTTACATTCCTGTTCATGTTTTGTCTTTGTAGCTAAGTTTTGTTTTTACATCTACACAAACATCTAAATACTATAATAACAGTAACCTCAGACATGGAAACAAAAGCTACCGAACCACCTTTACTATCTATGGTCTCTGATTACTGTCTTAATGCTTATTTTGGGTGGGGGTGCTACATGCTAACAGAGTCAACCACTCCTCCATCTTGTCCTCCTCTCTGGTTATCAGCCGTGTCCATCTTCAAGGTGCCCGGTGTGCGTCTGGAGACGGAGGTCAGAGACACCTTCAACGCCGGACGCAGACTCAAACCCTCACTGTTGCCCGGCAACGCCAAGTTCTGGTGACCACGCTCAGACCGGACGCTAACGCACGGCTAGCAGACAGGAAGGAGCCCTCAGATAGAAACAGAGTGGACACTTACAACATGTCTGAGGGGGATTTGAACGCACCATAAGTAGACTTTCTGCATCCTCTAAACACGCACATGCGCACACAAATGCACGCACGCACATACATAGACACACACACAGAGAGACATATACACACACTGACACACAAACAGACACACACACACACAAATCCACGCATGAGCATGCATGCACACACACACACACACACACACACACACACACACACACACACAGAGACACACACAGAGAGACATATACACACTGAAGCACACACACACACAGACACATGGAAGCACGCACACAGACACGCACAAATCCACGCATGAGCATGCATGCACACACACACACACACACACACACACACACACACACACACACACACACACACACACACACAGAGACACACACAGAGAGACATATACACACTGAAGCACACACACACACACAGACACATGGAAGCACGCACACAGAGACATACACACACACTGTCACACAGACACACACACAGACACACACACAGAGAGACATATACACACTGTCACACTGACACACAAATCCATGCACGAGCATGCACGCACATACATAGACACACACACACACAGAGACACACAGAGAGACACACACACTCTCATACACACACACACACAGAGACACACAGAGAGACACACACACTCTCATACACACACACACACAGAACCACAGAGAGACATATACACACGGAAGCACGCACGCACACACACTGACACACACAAATCCACGCACGAGCATGCACGCACACAGAGAGACGTATACACACTGAAGCACAAACGCACACAGAGACATACACACACAGACAGACACACACACTCATACACACACACACACACACACACACCCACCCAGCGTATGTAGTCTGGATTATGAGAGTCTCCAGTAGACCAGACTCCAGCCAGATTGTGGTCTGTTTAGAGGTCTGATCTGATTCTGGAGCAGAGAGCAGTAGTCTCTACGTTATCACATTATTATCTGCCAACAGGGAGAGGATCAGGTGTTTCTGATGAATACTGGAGGAAAATATGAACAGAATTTGGGTTTTAATTGTCCCTAAAACTCAGCAACTGTCCAGGATGTAACCTTCTGACGTAAAGTCCAAAAGTTCCTCTCTACCTTCCTGTAAACCCCCTGGAGAGTTTTCCCAGAATGCATCATGTTAATGAGCTGTAATCTGTGTATTTGTTGGTTTAAATCTCAAATGTTCCTTCCCGGTTAGTTTCAGTCCTTCGGGAGGGCCGTTAGCATTCGTTAGCATTCGTTAGCCGAGTCCCAGCAGATGACTGATTCATGAGTTCATGTCTCAGTTTGAATTATGAATGAATTATGTGGTATTTGTTCTGTAATAAAATCTGAAGAGTTTGTTTGTTAAAGTCTTTGAATCAGAAGATATTCTTCTTAGTTTAGACGTGTTGCTCTCTGAGTTTGAACTCTTTTTACTCTATTTCATCATTTTACTTCTCTAAAACATTTCAAATCAATTAATACAGTCAGAAAGATGTTGGATAGGTTTCTCGCAGCATTTTTGCTGCCTTTTTGTCACCTGTGTCACATTTTTGTCGCCTTTTCCTCTGCCTTTTTGTTGCCTTTTATTCATCTTTTTGTCATCTTTTTGTCGCCTTTTTGTTGCCTTTTTGCTGCCTTTTTGCCATCTTTTTGTCATCTTTTTGCCATCTTTTTGTCATCTTTTTGTCATCTTTTTGTCGCCTTTTTGTCATCTTTTTGTCGCCTTTTTGTCATCTTTTTGTTGCCTGTTTGTGGCCTTTTTGTGGCATATTTGCTGCCTTTTTTGTTACCTTTTTGTCTACTTTTTCGCTGCCTTTTTGTGGCCTTTTTGTCCTCTTTTTCCGCTTTTTGCTGCCTTTTCCTCTGCCGTTTTGCTGCCTTTTTGTCACCTGTGTCACATTTTTGTCGCCTTTTCCTCTGCCTTTTTGTGGCATATTTGCAGCCTTTTTGTCGCCTTTTTGTCGCCTTTTTGTCCCCTTTTTGTCCCCTTTTTGTCGCCTTGTTGTCGCCTTTTTGCTGCCTTTTTGCTGCCTTTTTGTCACCTTTTTGCTGCCTTTTTGCAGCCTTTTTGTCGCCTTTTTGTCGCCTTTTTGTCGCCTTTTTGTCCCCTTTTTGTCCCCTTTTTGTCGCCTTGTTGTCACCTTTTTGCTGCCTTTTTGCTGCCTTTTTGTCACCTTTTTGCTGCCTTTTTGCTGCCTTTTTGTCACCTTTTTGCTGCCTTTTTGTCACCTTTTTGTCGCCTTTTTGCTGCCTTTTTGTTTCCTGTTTGTGGCCTTTTTGTCACCTTTTGCAGCCTTTTTTGTGGCATTTTTGTCATCTTTTTGCAGCCTTTTTGTTGCCTTTTTGTTGCCTTTTTGTCATCTTTTTGTCCCCTTTTTGCAGCCTTTTTGTTGCCTGTTTGTGGCCTTTTTGTGGCAAATTTGCTGCCTTTTTTGTTGCCTTTTTGTCTACTTTTTCGCTGCCTTTTTGTGGCCTTTTTGTCTACTTTTGGTCACCTTTTTGTCTTTTTGTTGCCTTTTTGCCTCCTTTTGTCTCCTACTCATCTCCTTCCCGCCACCTCATCGCCTCCTTCATATCTCCTCGCCACCTTCTCGCTGCCTTTATTGCGTCCTTCTTGCTGCCTTCTCTGTGCTTTTGTGTCCCCTATTTTGCCGCCTTTTGTCGCCTTTTTTGTTGCATTATTGAAACAGTTTTTGAACGTCTCAGTATTAGTTTTTGTTGTATGAAAGCAGTTTTTTGCTTTAACTAAAGTTAAAGATGAACTAAAGTCTGGGCGACTGTATCTGTAGCTCCTCTGTTTGGTTTTTAGTTTCTGAGAGTTTAACGAGGAGTTATTTAACATATAACTCCACAACACTTTCACTTTTAAAGAGAGTTTAAAGTTGAACTGAAGTCTGAGAATCTAGCGCTAACTTTAGCCTCCGGTAGCGAGTAAAATATGCAGTTTTTTAGCGTCTAAATATTTGTTTTTGTGGTTTAATGTAACAGGAAGAGTTTGAGAGAAGAAGTCGTCTAAAGTTTGATCCCTGGGAGGAGATCAAAGCTCTGACTTCTGATTTATTTATGATTAGTGTCGAGCGTTGTGTCATCAGACGGACGCCGAAAACACAAAGACATAAATATTCACTTTTATCTCTCCGACCAATCAGACGCCTCTCCTGTCAGTCAAAACACAAAGAAGAAGAAGAAGAATATAAAGTAAATTAACTTGTTTTTTTGTCTCAAACATTCATTTACATCTTTCAAACTTTAAATTCAACTTTTGAGACAAACAAGTCACGGAGAAACAAAGTAAAGAGAAGAAACCGATCTCCACGTCTCTCTTTAACATCCCAAATATAACAACAAATGGCAGCGACAAAGGCGTCAAAACAGCAACAAAAAATGCAGAAAAAAAGAGACAAAGAAGGGCAAAATAGATGAAAAAAGACAAGAAGTCTGTTTTGATGCACAAACGAAGATGATAAAATGTGGAGACTGTATGATTTTCTGTGTTTAAATGACTATTCCGGCGCAAAATGTTAAGGATTTAAGGATTCAATTGCCATACAACTCGGTGCAAGTTGCTAGGAATTTGCTTCAGTGTGCACATGACATAACATAGAGCTAATATATACATATGGTATCCCACATGGATCACACTTAACACAGGCAGATAAAAAAGGCAGAACCTAGGAGGTAATACTAGAGGGCTGAATCTTCACTGATCTCCTGATTCAATATCTCGATGCGTCTAATAAATTTTTACTATTAAAGCCATGTAGGATATTTAATTCATAGCTTTTCATTCTTCAAAAACCAAACATTCTGCAGTGCTCTAATACTAAATAACTTGGATACATAAAACTATACAGCACTGAGCACATGGCACCTCCTGAATGTGTTAACCAACCAGATTATGTAAACAGAAATGTTAGGCCTACATTACATTATAAACAAAAATAATCCATTATGAGCCGGCCTATTATCAATGCAGCATCGTCCATGTCCACGATTCGATGCATTGATTATTAGATTAATTTCAACACCTCTAGCAACTACACTGGAAAGAATGAAATGTCTAATTATGAACAAGATGCTGTTTGAAGGGTTTTAATTCTGTTAAAATAAACATAAATATTCACACACGAGACAGTAAAATATAAGAGACATATGGACCATCTCTTATTTTGCAGTGAGACCATTAACCTTTTCCCTTCTGGGTCAAAACTGAAAATGAACTTTTTTTTTTTTTTTACTTCTCTCAATGATTTTTGAAATTCATGGTCATTAAACTATTCGATGCATTGATTATTTGATTAATTTCAACACCTCTAGGTAATATAACATATGTGTACCGAGTCTAACGCAAAGCCGGTGGTTAGCTGCTAACGCTAGCTTCCAGGGCAGATGGTAAATCTCTATTTCTACACCACTAACTGTCCCCTTTTTGTCGCCTTTTTTGCTGCCTTTTTGTCACCTTTTTGTCGCCTGTTTTGCTGCCTTTTTGTCGCCTTTTCTTTGCCTTTTTTGCTGCCTTTTTGCTGCCTTTTTGTCGCCTTTTCTTTGCCTTTTTGCTGCCTTTTTGCTGCCTTTTTTGCTGCCTTTTTTGCTGCCTTTTCATTGCCTTTTTTCACCTTTTTTGTCACCTTTTTGTTGCCTGTTTTGCTGCCTTTTTTGTCACCTTTTTGCTGCATTTTTCACTGTTTTTTTGTCTCCTTTGTTAAGGAAAGACCCCTAAAGTCCAGTTTTTTAAATAAAAAAGTTCAAATATTTTCACTGTAGAAGTAAAAGAAAAAAAAGTCAAATATGTTTTAGAAAATAATGTAATACTTTCACAATAAAAGTCTCATATTTTCAGAAGAAAAAGTCACATTTAAAAAAAAAGAAAAGTCACATATTTTCACAATAAGAGTCAGAATATTTGAAGAAAGTTCCAGACTCAGGATGATTGGGAATAATTTTATAAATGTGCTAGCTTTCGGGGGCAGAGGGTAAATCTCTATTTCTCCACCACTAACAAGGATCAAAATATCACCCCACTTCCACGGTAGCATAACGAGGGTCCCTACATGTAAACACAAGCATTCAGGACTTTGTAGGTCTAAGTGTACAGACAGTTTATTACAAAGATTAGTAGTAGAAGAGTTTATAAAGACAGTAGCGTGCGGGTGCCATCTTGGGAAAACAGTCATGACCAGTTACATTTAAGCATGATCAGAGCTGGCCCGACCCATAAGAGACCTAAGTGTCCCCATGGCTACCAAAGGGCCCCCAAGAGAGCTTGAAATGTCCAACAATAGAGCTCCTAACACAGCCGGTCTATTTAAAGATAGTGTTGCTGCTAATAGGTCTCCCATTAGTCTTTTAAATGTTTATTTGTACATTAGGAGTGCTTAAACTAATATTTACAATACACAAGTTGGTTTAGTGCCAAGTGCAGTAGTCCTGCTTAGGGCCCCCAAAAGTCTAGGGCCGGCCCTGTGCATGATTCTTTCATATTCTTGTCTTATTATTTCTGTTTTAGTTTTATCTCACAATGCTGAAAGTGAGTTTCTCTCATGTCTCACATGTTGATTCTGATTCTCACTAAACTAACAAAGTCTGGACCGTAGTGTGAGCCCTGTTTGTCTGAACAGAAAGGGGCTACGAGGTCAACCCTAAAACTATGTCTCGGTACATTCATTTTGTCCCCTTATGATTGAGATAAACGCCTCTCGGATGGTCAGTGTAACGCTCATCAGTTCAATGTTCTAAGCACAAACAGACATTTGGTAAAACAGAAAAATGGGTTCAAATATCCAGTTTTTCATTTTTTTTTTCTCTCTCGACAAATTAAAAAATTGGATCTTCAAATAGTTTTTCCAATTTTCAGGATCAGAAATTTAGAAAATTACAAAATTGCATCTGAGCACCAATTATTCATAATACTGCAATGATATTCTCTTCCTCTAGTTTGTGGAATATGCAGGTCATTAACTACATATGGACAAAAAAAACTAGACTGTGGTCAGAGGTGTGTGTGTGTGTGTGTGTGTGTGTGTACATGCTAACAGAGCAACGAGCTAACACAACCAAAGTAATCCATCTTGTCCTCCTCTGTTTTTCAGCCGTGTCCATCTTCAAAGTTGAACTCTTAGAACTATCAAAATCCATTCCTGCTGCAAAGTAACTTCCTCCACCGTGCAGCCAGTAACCAGTAACATAGCTCAAACATGGCGTTCGTGGTTCGACTGGTCATGAATGTTATCCCAAGATGGCGCCCGCTTGTAAACGTGAATGGTACTGTCTTTATAAACTACCTTTTTAAGAAACTGTCTGTACACTTATTATATGTAGGGACCCTCATGATGCTCGCGTGGAAGTGTGGTGATATTTAGAGCCTTGTTAGTTGTGTAGAAATAGTGATTTACCCTCTGCCCCGAAAACTAAGCTAATTACTGTTTTTTCGGTAGCTTGTTTAAAGCTAGAGATACATTAGATTAGCATGACAACATGTCCCAGAGAACGGTCGACTCAGTACACATATGTTATTAATCCTTACGTTAAATTTGCGCTGGAATTGTCCTTTAATATTAAAGAGGCAGCGGAGGGAGTTGGACATTTGAAGATTAATGAGTCAGCAGATTAATAATGAAAACATTGAGCCCAGAGGTTTGTCTGAACAGGTTGACTGTCCAGTTTGTTGCCCTGAGTCTCTCTCTCTCTCTCTTTCTTTCTTCTGATTTAGCGAGAAGACAAAGCCTGTGATTGGAGGAGGAGTTTCCTGGCCAATCAAACAGCAGATGGTTTCTCTTCTCTCAGCCGTCTGTTTCTCTCTGAACATACTTCTCCTCCTCCTCCTTCGCTCCGTCTTCATCATCAGAGTCTTCAAATCTGCCAAAAACTCTGCACAACACGGAAGAGAATCTGCACATTATCTCAGTTTCGCTTTTTTTTGGCTTTTTTTCGCATTTTCTTTGCTGCCTTTTTTGTCACTTTTCGGTTGCCTTGTTGTACCTTTCTTTGCCTTTATTTTTGGCTTTTCGTTGCATTTTTCCCGCTGCCTTTGTGTCATTTTTTTCAAATTTTTTAGTTTTTACTTTTTCCGCCTATTTCAACCTTTTGTTGTTTTTTTGTCGTTGCTTTTGTTTGCCTTTTTTTGCATTTTTTCTGCCGATGTTTTGCCTTCCCATTTTTCCCAGGCGGTTATTGTTGTGTTGATCGACTCATCCATAACTCTCTAATTGTTGCAGATCCACAATGAACATCTGTAGAATGTATCGTTGGACTGTTGTTTTAACATCCTGACTTTTATTGAAATGTTTTTCATATCTTTCAAATCTGCAGAATATTCGGTGGAACTCTCATTTTATTCACAAGTCCTTTAACTTTTTAACTATCTTTCTTACGTCCTTTGGTGACAGAGAGCACATATTCTGCGTCTGCAGATCAGAGCCTTTTCTGCATCAGGTTATGATGCAAAAGTCTTTATTTATGTGAAGGAAGTTCTAGTTTTTTTGGGGGGACTGTAACCCCTCCACCCCCGCTGTATTTAACGTCTACGGTCGGACTTTTTCAGTAAGTTTTCTGAGTGTTATTTATCTATTATCTGCTTAGTTTTTACGTTTCAGACACAAATATGGAGATAAGAACGCTACAAAATGATGTCAATTGGCATTTGTGTGTGTGTGTGTGTGTGTGTGTGTGTGTGTGTTTCGGCCACCGTTTTTGTCGCCTTTTTGTCGAATTTGTCGCTGCCTTTATGTCACCTTTTTGACGCCTTTTTCACTGTTTTTCACTGTTTTTTTTATCACCTTTCTTGAAGAAAGACCCCTAAAGTCAAATTTTTTTTAAGAAAAAAAGTAATATTTTTACTGTACAAGTCACAATATTTTTCGAAAAAAAAGTCAAATATTTTTTCGGAAATAATGTAATACTTTCACAATAAAAGTCAAATATTTTCAGAAGAAAAAGTCACATTTAAAAAAAGAAAAGTCATATATTTTTACAATGAGAGTCAGAAAATTTGAAGAAGGTTGCAGGCTCAGGATGATTGGGAATAATAATATAAACGTGCAACGTTGTGTTTTTCAGCGGAGGAACGTGTGGATCATCGTTGGTCATGGCGGCCGGGAGAAGCGTTTGGATCACACTGGTATTCGAGCTCTTCTTCCCGCCGAGTGCCGCTCAGCACTTCCCCGGCGGTTCAATGCCGGAGCGTGGCGTCTGCCAGCCGGTCTCCATCCCGCTGTGTGCCGACATCGCCTACAACCGGACCGTCATGCCCAACCTGCTGGGCCACGGGCGCCAGGAGGACGCCGGGCTGGAGGTGCACCAGTTCTACCCGCTGGTGGCCGTGCGCTGCTCACCGGAGCTGCGCTTCTTCCTGTGCTCGGTGTACGCGCCGGTGTGCACGGTCCTGGAGCGCGCCATCCCGCCCTGCAGGTATGGACCTTTAGCATGTCCCCCCCCCCAGGCTTACAGAAATGGTTTAACCCTAACTGCTCAGCAGCCAATGGGAACATAGGACTCTCACCTATTCAAACTGGAAAAGTGGCCACATGGCTCCAAATCAGACAAACAGACACACACGCGCACACACACACACACGCACATACGCACAAATGCACTCACGCACGCACACATACACTCTACGTATTGTCTACATGGTAGACAGACACACACAGACATACAGACACAAACACACACGCACACACACACGCACTCTACGTATTGTCTACGTGTTAGACAGACACACACACACACATACACTCTACGTATTGTCTACATGGTAGACAGACACACACAGACATACAGACACAAACACACACGCACACACACACACGCACTCTACATGTTGTCTACGTGTTAGACAGACACACACAGACACAAACACACACGCACACACACACACGCACTCTACGTATTGTCTACGTGTTAGACAGACAGACACACACACACACACAAACTCTACATATTGTCTACGTGACACACAGACACACACACACACACACACACATACACAATACATGTTGTCTATGTGTTAGACAGACACACACAGACACAAATACACACACACACACAATACATGTTGTCTATGTGTTAGACAGAGACACAAAGACACACACACACAATACATGTTGTCTATGTGTTAGACAGAGACACAAAGACACACACACACAATACATGTTGTCTATGTGTTAGACAGACAGACACGAACACGCGCACACACACCCACACATACACAGACACAAAAACACACACGCACACACACACCCACACTATACCTGTTGTGTTAGACATCACGTATATTTGACCTGATTGGCTTTCCATACTCAGGGCGCTGTGTGAGCGTGCTCGCCAAGGCTGCGAGCCGCTCATGAACACGTTTGGCTTCCAGTGGCCCGAGGCGCTGCGCTGCCGGAACTTCCCGGTGCACGGCGCCGGAGAGATCTGCGTGGGCCAGAACACAACCGACACACGCGGCGACACGGCCGACCTCAGCCCGGGCATCGAACCGCCGACTGACCCAACAGACCCGCCATTCACCTGCCCCCCGCAGCTCAGGGTGAGCGCCTAAACATAGTCAAGTTTTTCTTCAATATTCTGACTTATTTTTCCAAAACATACTGACCTTTTTCTGAACTGTTTAGACTTTTTTTCTAAAATATTTCATCTTTATGGACAATATTCTGCACTATGCATATTTATCTTTTACTCTGTGTCACCTTCAACTGTGCAATATGTGGATCTATTCATCTCCACCTTATTCATCTGTATATCTGTGTTTATATAAGGGTGTTTATTACATTACATTACATTACATTACAAGTCATTTAGCTGATGCTTTTATCTGGAGCAACTAGGGGTTAAGTGCCTTGCTCAGGGACACACTGGTTGATGTATCACAGTGGGAATTGAACCTGGATCTCCCACTCCAAATGCATGTGTCATACCCGCTGCATATCCACTATTCACTGCGCCAATGTTGGTTTTTATTATTATTATTATTATTATTATTATTATTATAATAATAATAATTAGTTCTATTTTTTCTATTTCTTATACTTTATGTATATTGTTTCTCGTATGTCTACTTAATGTGTATTTGTGCTATTCTGATGTGTGTATGTTTAGGTTACACTTTACTTGAAGATATCTACATAAGAGTGACAAAAGTTTTTTTTGAGCTGCTGTAGCACAGGAATTTCCCCAGTGTGGAATTAATAAAGTCTAACTTATATTATATTATATATATTCTGACCGGAGTGATTTTTACAGTTCCTGGAATAAAATTCCTAGAAGCCTTTTGTTCTCCTGTTATGACTGGACCAATTTGGGGATTATTAAGTTCCTCTCGCCACAGTTCCTGTAACTCTTTCAGCTCCTACTTCAGGGCAGGGTCTTTTCCCTTTTCCACATAGTGGTGGTTAGATGGCGGTCATTATAATAACAAAAGGTCAGTTCCTATGGCCAGTTGGCCAGTGTGAATGCAAATGTTAAAACCGGTTTTGAAGGAGAGTAGTTAGTAGAACTGTTTAGAAGTGGACTGTTCCTATAACTACGTTCCTCTAACTACTTGTTTGGAAAGAGGCTATTTATTTCTCTGTAATATTCTCCCAGGTGCCCCCTTGTCTCGGACACCGATTCCTGGGTGCAGCGGACTGCGGCGCCCCCTGCGATGCCTCCGCCCACGGCGGTCTGATGGATTTCAGCGCGGCGGAGCTAAAGTTTCTGCGGCTCTGCGTGGCCGTCTGCTCAGCGCTGAGCTGCGTCAGCTCACTGTTCGCCGTGCTCAGCTTCCTGTTGGAGCCGCGGCGCTTCAGATACCCCGAGAGGCCGGTGGGCTTCCTGTCCGGCTGCTGCTTCATGGTGGGGGCCGCGTACCTGGCCGGCTTCCTGCTGGGAGACACGGCCGCCTGTTTCACCCATCAGACATCCAGTCCCAGGTACGTGCTGTTTTAGTGGGGTTTAGTCTACGTAATACGCAGGTATACGGAGTATACAGTACCCACTAGGAAAGGTCCAGGATTTCAGTAGACTTACTTACAAAAACGCAAGGATACCATTACGTAACGATGAATGTTTTGTGAGAGATCTTTCGGTTACACTTTACTTGAAGGTATCTACATAAGAGTGACATGACACTGTCAAGTAAAGTCTTACCGAACTTTACACACACGTTCATAAAGTCACCGTCTGTGTTGTGAGTCGCCTGGAACCACAACGCTGTGCAAATTTGAAATTAACTAAGGTAAAATAAATGATCAGTTCAGTACTTTAAATGAATGTGGGTGTTTTATTTAAATTTATAGCATTTGAAAAATTACAAAAGAACGTTGGAAAAAATGACAAAAATGTTGTGAAAAAAAATCTACAAAAACATAAAAAAGTCGCTGAAAAATATCGATAAAAACGTCAAATAGTGACAAAAAAACTTGAAAATAAAGTGTCGAAAAAGTAAAACAAAAGGTTGAAAAAAAAGTTTTGCGTGTTGGTCGACGGGAAGTCAACACAAGGGTAAATCTGCTGGTATGGGTCCATTACTGTAAAACTTTAACTAAGGTGAGCAGCTGCATCACAGGTTCTAAGCAGAAAGGCCTGGAGGTTGACTCTACCCTGTCAGATAGTACTCATCTCTTACAGGCTGAATTTCAGATGTTGCCATCTGGATCACACTTTAAACTCCCAAAACTCAGAACCAACAGAACACTCTTTTGTACCTGCAGCCATTCCACTGCTTAATTCTATAAAGAACCCATAGATAACTTATTGGGTTACTATTTATTGATTGTTTACTGTTTTTTTTAATTGTTTTTAACTATGCCTGCAAGGTAGGCAATCTTTGTATTATGTGATTTGTACTATACTATCTGCTGAACAACAAAAGTAACTTCAACTTGAACCGCTCGGATTGGTCTCAGGCGACTC
Organism: Perca schrenkii; assembly: GCA_025617405.1. Classification (NCBI taxonomy): domain Eukaryota; kingdom Metazoa; phylum Chordata; class Actinopteri; order Perciformes; family Percidae; genus Perca; species Perca schrenkii. Next base: position 33,399 of record JABUOV010000028.1, read on the forward strand.
GGGTTTCTTTAGTCTGAGTCATTATGCTTGTTGGTGCTGAATGACATCTCTGGTAAACAGGATCCTAAAGTGTGCGATTCTTCGTGGAGAAAACTTGCAGATCTGTCCATTAAATCAAGTCACTGATTAAGTGTTAACCCTTGTGTGGTCTTCCTGTCAACCGTGCAACTTTTAATTTTTCTGGGTCAAAATTTAAACTTCTTTAAAAATTCTTTTTCGAAACTTTTGTTGCTTTTCCCCCAATGTTTTTGTCACTTTTTTCAACGTTGTTTTCTGCATGTTTTTGTGTGTTTTGTTCCCCAAGTTTTTGAAGCTTTTCCGACATTTTTGTCACTTTTTTCAACGTTCTTTTATAAAAATAATTTATAGGCCCCACGCTGAGCTTTCTGGGACAAGATCTTTAAGAGAAGAGTGGACTGAGAGTTTCTGTAGTCCAGGACAGACCTAATCCCAAACTTTGAACTTGGGGCCCCCAACTCAAACTTGTTAGCAGAGATTTTGGCTAGATTTCTAAAGATGGTTTCAAAGAGACAAAGCTGTCCAATATGTCCCAGAAAGGCCCAGTAACCTGTCACTATTGAAAGACACAAAGCTGTCCAATATGTCCCAGAAAGGCCCAGTAACCTGTCACTATTGAAAGACACAAAGCTATCCAATATGTCCCAGAAAGCCCAGGGTAACCTGTCACTATTGAAAGAGACAAAGCTATCCAATATGTCCCAGAAAGGCCCCAATAACCTGTCACTATTCAAACTGTCTCCAATCTAGCTTTCACTGTCTTTATTCTAATGTTTCATGTTGGTTTGGATTTCTATCCATGTAAAGCATCTCTGAGGACTTTTAAAAAGCGCTTTATAAACTCAATATATTATTGTTATTATTATTATTATTACGCACGCACACAAACACAGAGACAGGAGTATGTTGAGGGTATATTATTATTATTATTATTATTGTGGTTTGAACAGCGGCAGCATGAAGACAGTTGCCCAGGGAACCAGGATGGACATCTGCACCCTCCTCTTCGTGGTGGTCTACTTCTTCGGCATGGCGAGCGCGGCGTGGTGGCTGATCCTGTCGCTCAGCTGCTTCCTGTCGGCCGCCATGGCGTGGGGCGGCGAGGCGGTGGAGGCCAGGGCGCTTTGCTTCCACCTGTTAGCGTGGGCGCTGCCCGCTGTCCAAACCCTCGCCATCCTGGCCGCGGGGCAGGTGGACGGAGACGTGCTAACGGGCGTCTGCTACGTGGGCGTCCACAGCGTGGCGGCACTGCGGCACTTCGTGCTGGCGCCACTGCTCGGCTACCTCTGCGTCGGCACTGCCTTCCTGATGGCGGGCTTTGCCTCTCTCTTCAGGATACGCGCAGCCGTGAGGCGCGGCGGTGGCGAGACAGAGCGGCTGGAGAGGCTGATGGTGAGGATGGGCGTGTTCGGCGTGCTGTACGCGGGGCCGGCCGGCGTCCTGCTGGCCTGCGGCCTGTACGAACAGGCCCTCCGGCCGCAGTGGGAGGGGGCGTGGCGCAGGAGGACGTGCAGACGTTTGGGCGTGCCGTGCCCGGTCGGGACGGGGACCCCGGCGGCACCGAGCTTCAGCGTGTTCGTCATCAAGTACCTGATGAGCCTGAGCACGGGGATCGGGTCGGGACTCTGGGTCTGCTCTGGGAAAACACTGCAGACGTGGCGCCGCTTTTACACCAGACTCAGAGAGGGAGGGGGGGAGACCACGGTGTAGAGGGTGTGTGTGTGTGTGTGTGTGTGTGTGTGTGTGTGTGTGTGTGTGAGCCTGTTCTTTGTTCTAAAATGTTCCAACTTTTCATTCACAAAAGTTGCTGATTGTTTATAATATATAAATAAATAAAAATTGTTTCTGAAACATTAATTCATTGAGTATTTTAAAATAATTCACTAAAATAATATAAATATAAATATATATATTTGATAACATGTAAATGATTAGAATAAAGGGATATAGTATTACAAACTACAAACATAAAATGTCATTTAAAATGTTGTGTGGTGTTCTGCCTGTCCTTCCTGCTGATGTCCACCAGAGGGCTCCATGTAACCACTGATCTACAGTTATTAGTTCCTAGATTTGGTCATGTGAGAATAGAGGAACTTTGTGTTAGTTTGATGCTCTCTGGGCATTTCCTCTTGTTCCCTTTTTAAAGTTTACTTTATTTTACTTCACTTCCCAGAGTTTGTTTCACAGTTCTTTCTCTCCGTATGAAGCTCCAGCTGAAGGTAATTTAACTCTAATGTCTGTAAGGTTTATATATATATATAATGTCTGTAATGTTTGACTGGTGAACTCCAGCTGTGGTTAGTTTGAGAGCAGAAAGCTGCAGAGAAACCAACTCAACTGGACTTGTGATTATTTCAAACTGTCGTCTTCACAAAGACCGGCCTCCATGTTGTGTAGATATCTGGGAGTATTACTATCTTATAGATCCTAAAATATACGTTAATTTAAACTCTTTAAACATCAACTGACACAGTTTTGTTTCAGAGAAAGTTAAACATAATGAAAGTGTTTGAACTCATTTCCAAAGGCAGTAAAAGAAAAGTTTCATTTTTAGTCTTTTTGTGATTTCTCTCTAGGTGGAGAGTGACCCTCTTCTTCATCAACTCTTCTTCATCAACTCTTTGGACTGTTTGAAGAAACAGTAAGTTGCTGTTTGATACTTTAACAACACGTCTCTTCAGGGTTAGTTTCTGTCTCTGTAATGTTAAATATAATGTTTCTACTTCACTTCTTATTTCCTGAGAAAGTGATAAGGACTCTTGTGATGAAGATCAGAAAGCTGTCTGCAGCAGTTAGTGTCGGTCCTTCTATTCACTGACAGGACTGATGTGGAGACAACATGACTCAGCTCTTTTATTCTCTAACTAAATCTACTAATATGGAACTGCATCACTATGAGCTGGCACTCCTCCAACAGGAACTAGTGTCACTTCTTTATAATACAGTATACCATGTTATTAGTAGTGTCCAATCCTAATCAGGACACTCTACAAATAGAGTAGGTGTAGAACACACTCTCAGTTTACACACTGCCTGCGTGACACGCATGTGCGCCTGAGACATGTGTGCATGCTAGAAATAGAACCGACCCCTATTTTTGGAAGCGTTTCCAGGCAAAATAGAATAGGAAAAAAATGTTGTATGTCATTTTGAGACTAATACATATTAATAAATGACATGTTGATGTTTGAACGTATCTAGGTTTTGATATAAATGCAGACATAAATGTAATTTTTCTTTAAAAATAGATTTTCTAATATGTCACCTGTCAATCCAGAAGGAAATATTCTGGAGTCTATTTTGGTGTCAATCCTGCCGACGTTGTCTTTGCTGTAATTTAAGTTACTAAATGTTGTAGGTTTCCACAGAATGAAGCCTTAGCTCGATGCTCTTCTAAATCTCCTCGTCTTAATCCACATAAAAAAAATCTACAGGACCACACGGTAAAAGTTTAACTATTTACTTTTACACAAGAAAAAATAGACCACTCAACTACATTCAGAAACAGCATCTCTGAGCTGGTGAGTGACGTCATGGCGCCCTCTGGTGACATCATCAGGAACTACAAGCAGAGCTCCACCAAACATATTCACACATTAAAACATGGTTACAGCTTTTATTAGTTTAATTTCTATGTTTTTATCTTACACACTCACCCCACTTGTTAAATAACATTATTACATTGTATGTATTTATTTTGTAATACTTAATCAATAAAAACGTATTTCTTTTTAATATTTTTAACACAATGTATTATTTACTTTAGTATATTCTTGTAAGAATGACAGATACCCCCATTTAGTGTGTGTGTTATGTGAGTAAAAAGGCGCGAGATGATCCGTTGGTACAATGAATATATACATTCCACTGAAGGACAGACCACCGAAATATTGTTATTTGGGGATAACCTTACTGTTATTGTGATGTAGTATTATATTAAGTATTGTATATTGTTCCAACTAGTGCAGTTAGCTGTCTGAATGAATGTTGGAGTCAACCAACCAACCAACGGTCTCATAGTTTTTAAATGAATTCAGGACAAATATAATTAAACACCCTGGAGTCTGTGTGGACTCTCAACACCTCATCCTCTGTTATAATCCAAATATACTTTAGATTTAAAAAACAACTCTACTACATTTGTTATTACATGTTAACTGTCAGAAGTTCCATTTATATATATATATATATATATATATATATATATATATATATATATACACACACACACACAGCGCAGCAGGCAGAGGAGAGATATACCATAGACTGTATATTATATGAGATACACCCGTTTCTTTTGGGGAGACTTGTTTAAATTATGCCATATGCTATAGCCTACATTATATCTTGTAGTTCATATTTTTGGCGTATTTGTTTTCTGATTTATTAGAAGTTGAGTTTCAGTCTGTATGATAAATGAACAGTTGTACATAAAGTGGTAACATGCTATGACATGTTGTGGAGACACCAACCTTCTAATTTCCATCTCCCTGGGCATATAGAGTGCACTACAATAATATAGAAATGATAATTCCACATAACACTGATAGGAACACATAGGACACACAGTACATATGCCAATTTATTTGTTTAATTTAAACTGACTTAAACTTATACACTAATAATAGTAGGGATCGCGTTCCACTCTGAATAAGTAGGGTATTAAAATTAAAGCTCAATTAGTTTTATTTTTCAATATTATTGCAATAGTTGTAGCATTATGAGGTTTTCTTGTCCGGAGATTGTTTTAATCCAAAGTGGTTATATTGTTGTGGTTTTTATCTCTAGCTGTTATTTTGGGAGTGTTGAGCAATAACAGGAAGAAGGCATCGTCTCAAACTGTTAACAGCGTTTTCTGTGCTTGTGAACTTGCGAGTTAATTCTTCCCAAGAACAACCAGCAAGAACGTTCTCCCCAAGAACACAAGTCCGTAGTTTGCGTTCTTGGTATTGAGCATAGGCGTCGATTTCGGTGGGGACGGTGGGTACGTGTACCTATCAGATTTCGTCATGAGTCATTGTGTACCCACCACTTTTTTTCAAAACCTCAATTTAGTTAAAAAATAAAGTTCATAACAAATTAAATTCTTGAGCGACAGATGCCAACAAATCCACAACAATCTCTATCCCCACAGGGCAGGCACAGACACAGCCGTTCTGCCGCTGCGCTGGCTACACACTTCTCTGTTCACAACACTGCAACAACTGTAACAATTGGGATACGTTCTAGGTTGTCAACATGGTACATGGATGGAAAAAAAAAGGAATGCGTCATTGTATCCAGCACTTCTGAAAATGCACTTCCGAATGCATCTCTGTCCCCAGCACATTTCAAACCAAACTGACGCCCGTGGTATTGAGAAATGCCCACTGTCTCTGGGCCGTTCCTCTTGTTTCCTGTTCAGTTTCCTGTCACTTTATAGAGTTTGTGACGCAGTTTTTTCTCTCTGTGTGAAGCTCCAGCTGAAGGTAATTTAACTCTAATGTCTGTAATGTTTTAATATAATGTGCGTATACATATATAATATAATGTCTGTAACGTGTGAATGGTGAACTCCAGCTGTGGTTAGTTTAGTTTAAGAGCAGAAAGCTGCAGAGAAACCAACTCAACTGGACTTGTGGTTAACTACTGGCGTCTTCACAAAGATCCTCCGCCATGTTGTGGGGATATCTGGGACTGTTACTGTCTTATAGATCCTTTATTTCTGTCTTATAGATCCTTTATTTCTGTCTTATAGATCCTTTATTTCTGTCTTATAGATCCTTTATTTCTTATGATAAACCCATCGGACATTTCCAGCAGCGTTTAGCAGCAAAATAACTAAAGAAGAGAAGCACTTCATTTCTCCGTCTGTAGCGCGAGGTGGGGGGAGGGGGTCTCTAAATAATACTTTATTTTAAACATTTTAAACATCATCTGGCACCGTTTAAATTCCGTTTGGTTTCAGAGGAAGTTCAACATAATGAAAGTGTTGAAGTAAGGTGTTACAAAAAGGTTTTAAGCCCCTGGCCTGATTTGGCTGGTTTGATCATAAGATGGCCTCTAAGTTACTTCCTTTCTCCTGCTGTCAGAAAACAAACTGTCATCACCATCAGAGTAAAGTCAGACACAACAGGACTCTACTGTTTCCTCTGGGACCTTTCAGAATAAAATGCAGTGACCTAAATGCCTCTGGTACTGTTGTTGTGATGTGTGGAGGAGGATGCACAGGACTAGGGCTGGGCGATATGGCCTAAAAAAAACAAGATTTTTTCCTACTTAAAATCAATCTGCAGATGGTAAAGAAATTGTTCAAAACAAGGTTTAACTTCATTTTGATAAGTGTTTTCCCTACCATTTTTTTTTTTGGGATGACAAAATTATATAATTCTGCTATGTATTCAACAACAACAAAACAGATGCGTGAGATAAAGCTGTTTTCACACTTACAGGTAATTCTCTTCTCGTTCCTCGCTAAAAGTTCCTTCGGCTGTTTATGAAAAGTCATAAAGTCGTAGAGCCGTCTGCTCTACTGAACTCAAGCCAACTGTCATTCGCTCTCTCTCCTCCTAGGGTGAGCTTAACTTCAACCTTTTTTTTAAAGTAAGTGCTGTAGTATAACTAGCAGGAGACAAGTTTGGAGACATTACCTTATTTAATCATTAAATTAATAAATGTTTTTGTTATATTGTGGTGGAAGTTTTCCTATGAAGCAGCAGAGTTAGTGATATTCATGATAAAATCAAAACGAATAACGACAGTTTGAGAATTAAACCAAAGTGTGGTCTTTGAGTATTTATTTACATTTGCAAATGGAGAAAACACAGTTTCAAAGGTACACGCAGCACAACTGAAAATGTCTTTCTAACCCAAAGTCTAAACATCCAAACATCATATAGTGAAGAAAACTCCGTTAAGCCACCCCTCTAAATGTATCCTTTAGTACGGCCATAGTTGAAAAGAGACATCAGAACAGTCACACCATTGTCTCACCTTCCCCTCTGCTCCTGTTCTTTTCATTAGCCTAAACAACAGTTTATCTCAGGAGGCAGAAGGAGACACGCTTTGTGGCCTTCTCCACTTCGTCTGCTAAAAAGTCAACAATGTGAGAAGGTTCAAACTAGTGAAAACTAAATCATTCTACTGGGCTATAGTTCACGGTTGCCAACTATTTCACTTGGAGCCTTTTGAATCTACACATGAAGAAGCTAAATCTTGTGGCGTTATAAAACAATCATTAAACCAATGGTTAATATCATTAAACAAAAAAAAAATAATTTTTAATTTTAAAGATTCCACCCTGTGGATATTCATGTATATTTCTTACCTGTTAAATGGAAAGGTACAAAAAAAACTCTTTTAAATAGTAGCAAGCATCCACGTCAAAGAATAAAACAAAATGAATCAATCTCCCACAGTATCAGAGACTGTGTCCAAACATTATCATATTCAGAAAGACGAAATACGTCAGAAGGCTCAATCATATTTACCATAAGAATGAAGAACTCTTTTTCTTGTTTAGGGTAACGACATAGCAAACAAAACAAAAAAACTAATCCGAAGACCAAACATAATCTGCTAAAAACCCTGGACATAAATGTCACTGGTTAATGTCACATCAGACTACTGCCTTATAATTTGTGTAAAGAATGTGTTATGTATTTAAACATTAAAATAACCTGGTGTGAAGTGTGAACATTTACTAATTTCATATCTACCCATACGGCGAAGTCAAATTTTCCATAAAGCTGATAATTAAATTATCCAATGCCATCAAATGCTCCCCCCCCCTTTGGTTATTTTAATATAAATCAATTGAAACACGCTCAGTGCAATTATCAAAGCTCTCCCAGAGTGAAAGTTGAGAAGAATCAGAATAAGACTGACCCCTCCTTGTGTCTAACATCATTAAGTGCTGTCAGAGCACAAATAAAATTCAGTTATTCTATGTGTGTGGTTTCACTGGAAATAGCTTATTTCTGAAAGCGAAGAAATAGTGAACAAAAATCATTATAACCTACATCACGCATACATTTCCAAACTAAACCCAAGTCATTCCTCATTAGAAAATGTATCTATTAGATAATCTTTCAAAAGTCTTAGTCAAACGTGGTGTTTATGTGTGTCGTCAATGTGGAAAGTGAAATTACCTCAATGTAATAAAAGATCCACAAGGAACTTTTCCTAAGTTCTAAAGCACACAACAAAATGGCCTAGGTCTTTATACTTAACTTTGTTCAATATTCACAATATTGCTGTTTGGGAATAATTTACTTTCTTTATCAATAATCTATCAGTTAGATTTGTGTGGTCATGAGGAACCACATAAGGTACAAAACCCCAATTAGCCCCAATTTAGTAGCATTTGTATACCAACCTCCTAATGCCAAACATCCTAATGCCTGTTATTGGAACATAAGAGTCCACTCTTAAGTTAATCATTACAGTAATATTAGCTCTGTACTAGTACTTGTTGTATTCCAACCACCATTTTCTCATTGATATGGAAAGCACTGAACGCATCACTCGCCTTTTCCTCCAGTCACCCTAGTGTGTTGGTGTATGTAAATGTTGGGAGGAATGGTTACATGTGATTTATCATACTTTTCTCTCATCAAAAATAAAAATGCAAAAACCATAAATGCAATAGAAAATCATAAATGCAGTAATGAAGAATAAACACACTACAAATGTGGAAAACCCCCCCCCCATGTTCTTCTTGAAGGGTACCTGTTGCAGTCCTTTCTGTCCATCTGCTCCATGTGTGTGTTCAGAGCGCTCTGCTCTGAAAGTGTGTGTGTTCATCTCAGAGGAATGTCAACAGTTCCTCAAAAGAATGTGCAGTGAGTGTGTGTTCAGAGAGAGAGAGAGGTGGTGTGTTCTCTACAATTGTGAAGTATATTCTGCTGTCACTGTCAGAGAATGTGCTGTGGTTGTCAGAGAAGAGATCAGTATCACTGCTGTCTTCTGAAATGATTTTAAACCGCAGGCTACAATACCAGTATGTAGCTTCTGGTTTTTCCTCCTTGGAAAAACTTCTGTTTTCCTCCTCTCTCAATTTGTTGCAAACAGTGAGAAAACACTCCAGTTTTCCCTGTCGCTTCAGAAATGGCACGTGGGTGACTCAGCAGAGGATCTGCTCGTCACTTGTTGCAGGTTGTAGAAAAACCTGTCCTCTTCTCCTCCAGAACCTTTTGTAGTGATGCGTGTATCCAGGTGACTCTCCCTGGAACCTTTCACTGCCCTGTGTGTGTCACTGGATCGATCGTGATGGTTTCTGTCACCGTCTATTTGCCAATCCTTCCTCCTGAAGTTGTTATCACCACAGAATCCCCAGGCTTGACACCTGGATTCTTACGGTCAAAAGAGCAGAAGAAAATTCTCACGCAATAACCTACCCTAACCTATCATTTCCCTTATACTGCCGTGGAAGAAATAGGTGTTTTTTATTATGGGCCTCTCCCTACCTATGTATAGACAAAGAAAAAAAATCTTTAGAACAAAATTCTTTAGAGCAGATCAGACTCAACAAAACAACAACAATTACTATTGCATCCCCTTACACTACTGTGTCAATCAGGGGGTAGATGATCCTTTTTTATAGTCTATCAATTTTGTCAATTTTGTTCTCACCTAAGCAGATTTTTTCTTTAAATGTACCATTGTTAACTATTCTATCACTTTGGTTATCCAAGGTCTTTTAAACTGGAGCACAACAAATGTTTCAAACGTCTTTAGAAAAATTATTTAACACTAAAATTATTTAACACTATTTCCCTTGCTACTTTATTAAACCCCTTATTTATCATTGCTACTATATTCCTCCTATTTGAGACATGACAAAGCTCATGACTCAAAAGCAATATAAATAATCTGTTTAATATTCTAATCCTTAACATTGTTCTAGGTTTTACAGCAAATCCTGTTTATCAGTAACCAAAGTTCAATGAATAATTTCTTTAGGGGAATTTTCACGTCAGTAAATTTTTCAACGTCAACATCAACTAATTTAGTTAAAACAATTTGATATAGCAACTCAAAAACTCATTAGAGTACGATATGAAACGTACTGCTTTTAGGATTAAATCTCATTTAAACCTTCATTTATTCAATATCACCATTAAACTAAGACGAATTATCCAAAATACAATGTTTATGTCATTTTTTTATCTCCAGTTTACAAACCAAAGTAACACTAATTACCATCTGCTAGTTCCAAGTCTCATTACAAATTAAAGTTTTTAGCCTTCTATTTATCCAAATTGTTACCTGTTATGGGAAGCATCATATCATATAACATTCAACAAAAATGTATATCAAAATCATTTCTTTAAACCAAAATTTCACTTGTACTACTCATGTTTGGTTTTACCTTGTGTCTTATCTCTGTGTGTGTGTGTGTGTGTGTCTCCTCCTCTGGCTGTCCTCTGTCAAAGAAAGAAGGATTTCTCCAGGGTACATATAAACACACTGTTATTATTTTAGTAATTTATGGCATCATTAAAGGGGTGATAGAATACAAAACCGATTTTACCCTGTCATAGTTGAATAACGACAGTTCGGTGGGTAAATAGGACATACATAGAAGCTCAAAGTCCCACTGACACCCCTTTACTATGAAAATCTCATATTTTGAAACTGCCGCTGAAAACGGGCGAATCCCAACAAAGCTGGAAGTTGTCGTCAACAAGTAACATATTCAGTTTTTGTCTCCAAAGAGAAAGGCGAGAGAAATATAAAATGAACAAGTGAGCATGGTAGACGGAGAAGATGAGGTGGAAGGAGAGAGAAAAGGGCCACAGAAACGTGACAGAGACCGAATACAAGGCCAAGGCGACCAGGGACAGGAGGAGGTGGTGAAGATATGGAGGGAGAGCATCACCAAGATGAGGAGGGGGAAAGAGAAGATATGGAGGGAGAGCATCACCAAGATGAGGAGGGAGAAAGAGAAGATATGGAGGGAGAGCATCACCAAGAGGAGGAGGGAGAAAGAGAAGATATGGAGGGAGAGCATCACCAAGAGGAGGAGGGAGAAAGAGAAGATATGGAGGGAGAGCATCACCAAGAGGAGGAGGGAGAAAGAGAAGATATGGAGGGAGAGCATCACCAAGATGAGGAGGGAGAAAGAGAAGATATGGAGGGAGAGCATCACCAAGAGGAGGAGGGAGAAAGAGAAGATATGGAGGGAGAGCATCACCAAGATGAGGAGGGGAGAAAGAGAAGATATGGAGGGAGAGCATCACCAAGATGAGGAGGGAGAAAGAGAAGATATGGAGGGAGAGCATCACCAAGATGAGGAGGGAGAAAGAGAAGATATGGAGGGAGAGCATCACCAAGAGGAGGAGGGAGAAAGAGAAGATATGGAGGGAGAGCATCACCAAGAGGAGGAGGGAGAAAGAGAAGATATGGAGGGAGAGCATCACCAAGAGGAGGAGGGAGAAAGAGAAGATATGGAGGGAGAGCATCACCAAGATGAGGAGGGAGAAAGAGAAGATATGGAGGGAGAGCATCACCAAGAGGAGGAGGGAGAAAGAGAAGATATGGAGGGAGAGCATCACCAAGATGAGGAGGGGAGAAAGAGAAGATATGGAGGGAGAGCATCACCAAGATGAGGAGGGAGAAAGAGAAGATATGGAGGGAGAGCATCACCAAGATGAGGAGGGAGAAAGAGAAGATATGGAGGGAGAGCATCACCAAGAGGAGGAGGGAGAAAGAGAAGATATGGAGGGAGAGCATCACCAAGAGGAGGAGGGAGAAAGAGAAGATATGGAGGGAGAGCATCACCAAGATGAGGAGGGAGAAAGAGAAGATATGGAGGGAGAGCATCACCAAGATGAGGAGGGAGAAAGAGAAGATATGGAGGGAGAGCATCACCAAGAGGAGGAGGGAGAAAGAGAAGATATGGAGGGAGAGCATCACCGAGAGGAGGAGGGAGAAAGAGAAGATATGGAGGGAGAGCATCACCAAGATGAGGAGGGAGAAAGAGAAGATATGGAGGGAGAGCATCACCAAGATGAGGAGGGAGAAAGAGAAGATATGGAGGGAGAGCATCACCAAGATGAGGAGGGAGAAGGCCAGAGACAAGAGAAGGTGCAGGGTTCAGACAGTGAAAGGGAAAGCAGAGTAACTGGGCCATCACCAACCATCTCCAGTCAGCTGGGCCACACGGTATGGAAATTGTTGATACATAGTATACTAAGATATGAATAAGAACAACAACTGACAAAGCTTAAATATGAATAATTAGGGAAAGTTTTCAGTGTGAAAGTGTGATGAGATGGGGAGATGAGTTTTTATATTTTGTGTAGAATGTATTTTAGATCTATTACTCAGATTAAATATAAAAAATATATATAAATAAAACAAAAAATAAACAAGTGAACCTAAAAATACTCTCCCAGGCTAAAATGTTAGTGTCTGTTAACACAGTCTGACAGTTATAACTAATCAATGACAGTTCCTAAGTTTGCTTCCCCTCTCACACATCTGCCACTCATCACCTGTGTCTTACCTTAATGCCCGTCCTGTGATAAAGCCCCTTACTTCTATCATACTTCTATATCTCCTATTAAGTGAGATCACATTGTACTGTCACTTATTCCTAATATACTTCTATCATACTTCTATATCTCCTATTAAGTGAGATCACATTGTATGGTCACTTATTCCTAATATACTTCTATCATACTTCTATATCTCCTATTAAGTGAGATCACATTGTACTGTCACTTATTCCTAATATGAACTGTTTCAAATGAAATGCAGGACACGGACTGCATGAGATGAAGTGTGTCTGTATGAGTTTGTAAATGGCAGCCTGTGCCCTTTTGTAGTGTGTACATACTATTTCTCATCAAACTGTGATAACTGATTCAATTCATTAAATATACGTCTGACATATGTTGCCCCCCCTCAAAAATTCCTGCCCCCCTCTCGCCACCCCATAAATATTTTTCTAGATCCGCCCCTGCAAATATGCAATAGTGGATATATACCCCCGCCTTTGTGTACACATTTAAAGAGATTAATTCATGAATCATTTCTTAAATAGTCAACTTTTATATCATAATGTGATGTGTGACAGGACTGACCGTGACGTGACAGGACTGACTTGACAGGATTTTCTTGATGCAGGAAAATGTATTCCTATTTGAAATTATTATTATTTTATTGTTAATGTTATGAGACTAATATGGTCATGTTCAGCCAATATAACATAATATAATATGAAACCTAATTTATTAAAACATGACCAACAACTGATAGTTGAAACATCTTTTTTAATTTAATAACTGATATAGTCCAAACATTTTAATTCAATAAAAATATTCAATATAACAACTTTCATTTAGAAATGATTTAACAATTTCTTTAAAATTCTTCAAAATTTCATTTAACAATTCATTTAACAATTCATCGAAATTTCCTTTAACAGTTCATTTAACAATTCACTGAAATTTCATTTAACATTAATTTCATAACGTATATACACACACACACACACTAATGATAACAATGAACAATTAGAATTCCATAAATGTATTACATAAAAAACAAAAAACATGTTATGTTCACACACACACACACACACACACACACACACACACTATTTGGGTGGGTCAGTGTGGTAGGAATGTGTGAAGTGTGTGGTATGTGACTTCACAGGCCGGCACCAAATGTGAACGCCATTGTTGCGGAGGGAGAATCAGTCACATTTGTCTCCTTAAACATGTAACTTGTAACATGTAACATGGTGGAACTTCAGAGTGGTTAGTTTTAAAACGACAGTCGCAACCTTGTTTCAAGAATGTTATGTGACATAAGCATTTGAAACAAGTAGGGTGAGGAGTTGAAGTTGTTTCAAAATTACTACATAAAGAAATGCATTCATAAATAAACTGCATTGGACTGTAGCGTGGTGATTTTGTGCCTCTGTCATTGATTTCACTAGTTTGCGGTGCAGCTCCACTTTAGTGATTTCCTTTCAGCCCAGCTGAGTTGTATTGGAAACTAATGCCAATGTATTGCTATTGGTAGAGCTCCTCACTTGCACACACACACACACACATTTTAATCTTTATACTCCGCAAGCTTTGCCCAAATGTCTTTTTGGATCTCATGGTGACGGTTGGTTACAGGCTGAGGAGGTGGAATGAACTGAATGACGTGCTCAAATAAGTACCAGATCATGTCCTCTCTAGTGGGCCAGAAGAAGCGGTTCACTCCTACACGGTGCATGCATCTTACTTGTACCTGAACCTCATCAATGGCAGTAATGATGCCTGGGTAGAGGTCTCCGTCATATTTTATTACACACCACTTTTCTATGACTTCTGGACCCCATTCAATTTCTTCTGTTGTTGGTGGTGAGCTTGTTGTGGCAAAGCTGAAGGCCTTGGTGTTATAGCATGTGCACTGTAGAATCTTGTCTACAGTGCACATGCAGCTCACATCGCGGTACACCATCTGCCCAGGAGATGTAGTGACCACCTGGTGTATCCTCACAGTGGATGGGACTTGGGGGATGCCGTCTGGCATGTCCTTCATTGCCCTGTCAAGGGACACTTCACTTACATAGAACAGTTTCAGAGTGGTGCCTGTGTGCACCAAGGACTCAAACAGATCCATTGCACTTTTGATGTCGCGTCCGTGGCTCACCAAGCGATCCGCACACCTCTTTACAACACCTCCAACCCCATCTGGCGCCCCTTTCCCGTGGCTGGCCTCAAAAAAATTCCACGTCCCAGCTTGGAATCCTTTTTTGTGGAGGAGGGAGGTGAATAGGTAAAAGTTCCCCTTCTGGCGGTACTGTGTGCAAGGTCCATCGTTAAAGAAATGGACCACTGTGACAGCAGGAAAGGCATTCTTGACATGAGACAGAATGGGGCTTAGATGCTCCCATATTGCTGGGGGCCCCTTTAGCCGTGATGGTGAGATGGTGCTGAAGCAGAGTGGTTCAGCAACTGGGCCTACATATAAAACTCCAGTGTGCAGTGTTGCTTGCTCATGGGATGCACCAAAGTGCACTGCCTGGATCTCAGATGCATATTTACATATGTAATTCTCAGAAAAGTCCACATGTATAATGCATTCGTTCTCAGCCATGTTCCTCTTCAGTTCCCTGCAGTATCTGTACTGTTGTCGGATGTTGAATGCATGGCGTTTGAATTTAACCAGCATGCCGTTGAAGAGCTCGATGAGATCATCAAGCATGATCTCAACCTCCAACCTCTTCTTGAAAGTTGTTTCAATGCTTTCCTTTGTTTGTCCTTTCGTGGCTTCTGTGACCCACTGCATGTATGACACCCGGGCTGAGCCTTCAAATTCCCTGAGAAATGGGACGTTCTTCTCTTTGCATTTCCCACAGTCATTGTACATGCACTCTTTCTTGGTTTGGTCAAAACGGATCTCTGTCATCAACGTTTCCAGGTGAGGGGTGTCAAGTTCTTGCTGCAAAGTTTTTGAGCTACAGAGCCCAAGTTCTCGTGCAATTTGCACAAGCATGTTTCCCTATCAGAAAGGGTTGGGTGCACAACCCAATAGGGCCGTAGTCGGCAAAACAGAGAATATGACACAGATTTTCTTGGATTCTCTGCCAAGTATTTCTTGTGCAGGTTCTTCAGTGTGTCCACAAGGAATCTTTTTTGCATCCTGACCTTGGCTTGTGTTACAGTCTGTTTTTTCCCCATTGTCATGCGGCTGATGTCGTCTCTGGTATAAAAGGTTCTTACATTGTTTTTGTATACCTCTTTCCATGCGGACACATTTCTTTCTTGAGAAGGAGTATGGATTCCCTCCTACTGACTTCCATCGCCTTTGGGTAAAGCCAAGGGTACTTTGAGCATATTTCTGTAACCTGTATTTTTTTACAATGCTCCCTGTCACCAAGGTACTGATCTGTCTTCTTTCCTGACTATTACCTGCTTGTTGAATGTGTTGCTGTAGGTCTCCAATCAATGCTTCATGGTACAGGGATTTCCTTGCACTTGGAGTGTTTCTTGGTCTTGCATATCTTGCTTTTGTTGCTGGAGACCCTGACCTCATCAGCACCCGTTGGAACCTTTTTTTATATCGCTCTTTTTCTCTTTTTTCAGCAGCTAAGGCCTCTTGTAGCTTTTTCACTTCATCCTGGAGTTTCTTCCTCTCTTTCTTGGAACGCTTTCGCCCCTCTATCTTTTGTCTGCAACATATCACACATATTGTCACACAACCATTAACAGTCATTAAAAGCTAACACTACTCTATTAAGTTACTGTGTAGTTGGAAATGGAAATATGACTTCAAAATGTATAAAGGGTAGGCTAGGCTATTTACTATGATACAGCAAATTTAATCAATAGACATGTAACTGTGTACAATGTAACTGTGGTACCACATCATAATACAGCTTAGTAATAACCATGCTAATATTTACATTATTATATGGTAATGACATATGTGCATGTCATATCCTTGGTAATAATGTAGATATTACAATGGTATTACCTTTATTACCAAACTGTAATATGAAGTGGCACCATGAGGGTAGTTGTTTCTAACCTTGAAAGCCCTGGCTCTGGCCCTTGCTCTGGCCCTTGCTCTGGAACTGTGGCCTCTCTCTTGAGCCTAGAACTTCTCTGTTGCTCTCTCCATAATTTCCGCCTATGCCTTTGGTCTCTCTTATTCAACTCATGAACTCTTTTCCTCCTATCCTTTTTCTGCCTCCATTGCTCCCTTTCTTTCTGAAGATGTTTCTCCTTTCTCTCAGGATCTGCATTTCGTCGTGCTCGACATTGCCTTTGTCTCTCAGCTGCACTAACTGGAGCCATCTAACTGTAATCTGTATAAATTGAAATATTTACAGTCATTATTACTCAAAGCTTTTACTTATTAGAATTATATATGTATTGCAATTTTATTCATATACAAAATGCAATCTCAAAAGCAGTCATAGGCCTAAAGAGGGAACATATTCAAAACGTTTGTTATAAAAGCATAAAAAGCTATACATTCACAGTGTATGTTTGTAATGTAATATATTTATAAAATGTTTTACTACGGCATGTTTTAAATACATATTATATGCAATTAAGGTAATAAAAAGAAACAGTATCATTAATTTGTCAGGCCCTGTCATAGGGCTGTCAGGCCCTGTCACACAGGGCCGTGACCAGCCGTGACAGGGCCTGACAGTCGGCCATTTTAACTGCCATTACTCAGCATGCTAGCTTCCAAGCATAAAAAACTGTAAGCTTATAAGCAAGGCATTTCAGTAACATTTTAGACATGTTTTGGTTTTCCAAAACTTTCATTCTATTCTAGGATATTTTAGTGTGACAGTGACTGACCCTTTAGCTCGTCCTCCTCAAAGGAAACATGCAAAAACTAGCTTTAAATCATAAAATGCATTGAGAAAAACTTACCCTTCATCAGTGTCAGCATCAACTCAGTCAAATGATGTCACGTCCTCTGAGTCATACCCTTAAAGGCGTATTACACACTTTTTATGTCGTTTTTTTATATAATGTGACAGGGCTGACCGAAAACATGGGGACAGTTGTAAAATACGATTTATTTGTGGAATTTATGTAGCATTTTATGTTTTTAATCAGTTAATGTGAATGATAACAACTTAAACTTTTAATTCATAGTTTTATTTTTTCTAAATAACAGTTTTCAGAATAACAAAATTTTGGAGGAGGTAGTTCAAAATTGGCTGAGGACAGACCATTTTTCAGAATTTGTAATTTTCAAAAGTGTTTTTAATTAAGAATAAAACATCTAAGGACCTAATAAATTACATATTCCTTTAAAGCGCAACTCACAGAAATCACCCATTTAGTCATTTTCTGTCAGTTTTTGATTATACAAGTTAAATTCACTGTAACAATTCCAGGACAGATAATTTACGTTTCTGGTAGAATGTCTCAGGATTGTAGGGACTGTCGCAGCTAACGAAACCCTTACAGCTCACAATTATTCATTAACTTGAAATCGGACACCGTTGTTAGCTTTATAAGACATTTAGTTAGATGTGTAAGTGGCGTGACGAAATTCTAACCGTAAATATACTCGAATTACGACCAAAAATGAAGCTAGCTAGCTTACTAGCCGCAATCTTGTACACATAGGATTGTAGGGACAGTCGCAGCTAGCTAACGAAACCCTTACAGCTCACAAATATTCATTAACTTGAAATCGGACACCGTTGTTAGCTTTATAAAACATTTAGTTAGATGTGTAAGTGGCGTGACGAAATTCTAACCGTAAATATTCTCGAATTACGACCAAAAATGAAGCTAGCTAGCTTACTAGCCGCAATCTTGTACACATAGGATTGTAGGGACAGTCGCAGCTAGCTAACGAAACCCTTACAGCTCACAAATATTCATTAACTTGAAATCGGACACCGTTGTTAGCTTTATAAGACATTTAGTTAGATGTGTAAGTGGCGTGACGAAATTCTAACCGTAAATATACTCGAATTACGACCAAAAATGAAGCTAACTAGCCGCAATCTGTACACAGGATTGTAGGGACAGTTGCAGCTAACGAAACCCTTACAGCTCACAAATATTCATTAACTTGAAATCGGACACCGTTGTTAGCTTTATAAAACATTTAGTTATGTTGTATAACTGGCATGACGAAATTCAAACTGTAAATATACTCGAATTACGACCAAAAATGAAGCTATCAGTGATTTGTAGCTACACATAGATAGGATTGAAGGGACAGTCGCAGCTAACGAAACACCAAGCTAAACTTCACAAATATTAACTTGAAATCGGACACCGTTGTAAGTTTTATATACATTTAGGTATATGTTGTATAGCTAAGTGGCGTGACATTGTGTATAACATGTGGTAAGAGATTGCTGGTGTAACAAGCGCGCTGACCGCGCTCTCACTCTCACACAACGGGCCATTTAGCTAGCAAGAAGAGGGGAGCTGCAGGCCCTGGAGCTCTGTCAGGGCTGCCAGCCTAACGGAGCTCACAGCAGGCCGGGGTCTGTGAAGGAAGGCAGGCCGTGCGGCGAGGCAGCAGCACCACCGCTGAAGTCCGACACACAGTCTTACCATATTTGCAATTAACCATCAATTTTCGTAAAACGGCCCATATTTGAGCTTTATATAGTTGATTTCTCACATAAAAAAGTCTCAGAAGTGAATTTGGTAATGAAACCTTGCAGTGTCTGGAATATGAGATTCTGTCGCTTCTCTAATGGTTATGTACTGGGGATTCGCTCAACCAATCAGCGCGCATCTCTAATGTCTGCCTATGGCAATTCGCTCAACCAATCAGCGCGCAGCTCATCTAAATATTCACGAGCATACCATATTTGGAAGAAAAGCTCTTGTTACAAATAGGGCCAAAACACAGGGATGCATAAGGGCCAATAAAATATCAACCAGACCATTTTCAGCCCAACAAATGTTACATACCCCATTAGGAGACCATAAGGAACAGTGTGAAATACCCTATATAATCATTCTATCACCCCTTTAAATTAACAACTCAATGTATTCCTCAGAATCAGAATCAGAATCAGAAAGGGTTTTATTGCCAAGTACGTTTTTTGACACATACAAGGAATTTGTTTTGGTGTTGTTGGTGCACATCACTCATTCTCTAAATGTAATATTAAACAATATAAGTATAGGTATAAACAATAAGTATATGTACACGGTATGTATTAAATTAAAAATAAAGATAGAAATAAAATAAAATAGATAAATAAAGAGCAAAGAGCATTAGCGCAGAGAGAACAGTGGCATGAAGAGCCAGGTGGAGAGTCAGGGTGGTTTCCGGGCCTTGTTAATAAGGCTAGTGGCGGAGGGGGAAAAAGCTGTTCATGTGGCGTGAGGTTTTGGTCCTGATGGACCTCAGCCTCCTGCCAGATGGGAGGGGCTCAAAGAGTTTGTGTCCGGGGGTGGGAGGGGTCAGCCACAATCTTTCCAGCACGCTTCAGTGTCCTGGTGGCGTAAAGGTCCTGGAGCGGCGGCAGATTGCAGCCAATCACCTTCTCAGCTGACCGAATGACACGCTGCAGTCTGCCCTTGGCAGTGGCAGTGGCAGCAGCGTACCAGATGGTGATGGAGGATGTGAGGATGGACTCAATGATGGCTGTGTAGAAGTGCACCATCATTGTCTTTGGCAGGTTGAATTTCTTCAGCTGCCGCAGGAAGTACATCCTCTGTTGTGCTTTCTTGACGAGGGAGCTGATGTTCAGCTCCCACTTGAGGTCCTGGGAGATTGTAGTTCCCAGGAAGCGGAAAGACTCCACAATGTCAATTGTGGAGCCACAGAGGGTGATGGGGGCAGGTGGGGCTGGGTTCTTCCTGAAGTCCACAACCATCTCCACTGTCTTTAGAGCGTTGAGATCTAAATTGTTTTGCTGCACCACTTCACCAGGTGGTCAGCCTCCGACCTGTAAGCGGACTCGTCTCCATCAGAGATGAGTCCGATGAGGGAGGTGTCGTCCGCGAACTTCAGAAGCTTGACGGACTGATGACTGGAGGTGCAGTTGTTGGTGTAGAGGGAGAAGAGCAGAGGCGAAAGAACACAGCCCTGAGGGGATCCAGTGCTGATGGTCTGTGAGTTGGAGACGTGATTCCCCAGCTTCACATGCTGCTTCCTGTCAGACAGAAAGTCAGTGATCCACCTGCAGGTGGAGTCAGGCACACCAAGCTGGGAGAGCTTCTCCTGGAGCAGAGCCGGGATGATGGTGTTGAAGGCAGAGCTGAAGTCCAAAAACAGGATCCTGGCGTAGGTTCCTGCAGAGTCCAGGTGCCGGAGGATGTAGTGGAGGGCCAGGTTGACTGCATCATCTACAGACCTATTGGCTCTGTAGGCAAACTGCAGGGGGGACCAGGAGGGTGTCGGTGATGGCTTTGAGGTGTGAAAGCACAAGGCGCTCAAAGGACTTCATAACCACAGAGGTCAGGGCGACGGGTCTGAAGTCATTAAGTCCTGTGGTCCTTGGCTTCTTGGGGACAGGGATGATGGTTGAGGTCTTGAAGCAGGCTGGCACATGACATGTCTCAAGTGAGGTGTTAAAAATGTCTGTGAACACTGGAGACAGCTGGTCAGCACAGTGCTTCAAGCTTGATGGGGAGACAGCATCTGGTCCAGCAGCTTTCCTGGGATTCTGTCTCCTAAAGAGTCTGTTGACATCCCTCTCGTGGATGGAGAGAGTCGTCACTGAGGTGGGTAGGGGGGTGGAGGTGGAGACCTTTAAGGAGGGCTTTGGTGGGGGGGGCCCAAGGTCCTGCTGAGGTGGGTGAGGTGGAGGTGATGCACAGTGGCTGTAGCTGTAGGGAGGTGTCGTGGGGGGATGGTGTCAGGACTGACCTTTTGTCTTTCAAATCGACAGTAGAACTCGTTCAGGTCGTTGGCTAGGTGTCGGTCATCGAAGGAGTGGGGGGGTTTTAGGCTTGTAGTTGGTGATCTGCCTAAGTCCTTTCCAGACAGTTGCAGAGTCATTAGCTGAGAACTGGTTTTGGAGTTTCTCAGAGTATCGTCGTTTAGCCTCCTTCACCGCCTTGCTAAACTTGTACTTTGACTCTTTAAATCTGTCTTTGTCCCCACTCTTGAACGAGTCTTCCTTAGCCAGCCTTAACCTTCTGAGTTTGGCTGTGAACCAGGGTTTGTCATTGTTGTAACTCACCCTGGTGCATGATGGAACACAGCAGTCCTCACAGAAGCTGATGTATGACGTCACAGCCTCTGTGTACTCATCCAGACTGTTGGTAGCAGTCCTGAACACATCCCAGTCAGTAGAATCCAAACACGACTGGAGATCCTCCACAGCCTCACTGGTCCACTTCCTTGATGTCCTCACAACAGGTTTGCAGAGCTTTAGTTTCTGCCTGTAGGTGGGGATCAGGTGGACCATGACGTGGTCAGAGTGTCCCAGTGCAGCACGGGGGACGGCGTGATAAGAATCCCTGACTGTGGTGTAACAGTGATCCAGAATGTTCTCCTCTCTGGTCGGGCATTTAATATGCTGTCTATATTTAGGGAGTTCGTGAGTGAGGTTCCCTTTATTAAAGTCACCAAGGACAATAACTAGGGACTCCGGGTTGGTCCGCTCCACGCACAGAATCTAGTCGGCAAGCATGCGCTGCGCGTCCTGCATGTTGGCCTGCGGTGAGATGTAAACACCGACCAGGATGAATGACGCGAACTCACGGGGTGAATAAAAAGGCTTACAGTTTATAATGAAATATTCCAGGTTAGGAGAACAATGCTGCTGGATCACTGTCACGTCGTTGCACCAACCGCTATTGATGTAGAAACCGATTCCTCCACCTTTAGTTTTGCCGGAGAGGTCCGTGTCTCTGTCCGCTCTGTAGAGTTGGAAGCCTGCCAGCTGCAGCGCAGAGTCCGGTATTAATCCACAGAGCCACGTCTCCGTGAAGCACAAAACAGCAGATGAGAAAAAGTCCCTGTTTCTGACCAACAGCAGTTGTAGTTCCTCCAGTTTGTTGGGCAGTGAGCGCACGTTAGAGAGGAATATTCCCGGTAACGGTGTGCGTAATCCTCGCTGGCGGAGACGCACAAGCACACCGGCCCGTTTCCCTCTCCTCCGGCGTTTCGCTGCATGAGCAAAGGTGAGCGCACCTTTGACCAGAATGTCCAAAATTTCCAGTGAAGGGAGAAGAAAAGTGGGAAATAAGTCCGATGGTATTGTTCCCCTGAAGTTCACGAGCTCTTCACTGGTGAATGAGATACGGGTACCATCGCAAGAAACATAGTTAAAACACAAAACAAAACAAAACAGAGCGCACCAACACACCGTGTCACCATTCTGCGGCGCCATCTTGATGATCATAAAAGTGTGTCAAGGTGTACAGCTTACCATCACCCAGAACTATAAAACGATATTTAATGTCTTTTCTACTGGAACACTGAGGAAAGAAAACCGTTAGACGAAACAACAGAGAATGTTATTTTTAGCTGTGGGAGACATTAGGTGCTCGAGCATAGACCCACATAGACCCACTGCATTTACTGCTCGAAGGTCCTGAATGAAACAAAATTTCTGTAGTTTATCAGTCAAGGTAACAGCCACTGGACATGCGTATATGCCAGTAGACAAAAGAAAACTCATACTCGTCCTTTTTGATTTGTTAAAAAAAAACTTTTCAACGTAGTCTTCATCAGGGTCAAAAGTGTTGTGGGATTATAAGGTCAATCATGCATTATCAGAGGTATAAGAATTGTAATAAAGTATCATATTGTAATTTGTGTGATGTGTGAAAGTTGGAAAGTATAACGCACGCTCTTGACTGACTGATGCACCCAAAACAGGAAACAGATGTACAAGACAAACCAGATAGATTCTTTAAATTGGAACGAAGGGTAAGAATAACTAAAGTGTTGTTATTTCGATTACACCCAAGCAAGAGATAGTAGCAACTAATCAGAAACTAGACATGAGCTGTATAGGAGATAGAAATGCATCCGCAGTGTAAAGGGTGTCGCATGAGTCATGGGACGGATATGTCATTGTATTGATGTGTATGTGAATTGAGCCTAATAAAAGCTGGCCGAAAGAGGAAGGAGGCAGACCACACTTTGCCAGGGTAGACAGAGGTGTCTACAGGGAAGTGCTGCTCTCCTTCTGCAGAAGCCATTTGAGTGTATTTGGTCTCTGTGTGTTCATAGCATATTTACAGGTGGGGGGCTGAAGTGACCTGAACTTGGGGTGCACCTTTTAAGCACAACAATTTGGGGGCTACGTCCGGGATATCAAGAAAAGACAGGTCACCCAGACCACCTGAATTGACTTTCCAAGCCGAGGTGAACGGAGTGCAGAACACCAAGTCGCGACACAAAAGGTAAGCAGACCTTTCTTCTGCATTGAGCACAGCTAAATTAACATCGGTGTTCTGTCTCTCAGTAATCCAAGCTTGCTAAATTTTGATATATGCATAGTGTAAGGTAAAAGAATATACCTGAGTGTGGCAACTCCACCTGGTCTCTGACGAGGTACAGGATAGAGCTGGGTTAGAGGCCCGAGAGGTGAGGTCTCTCAAATTCTACAAGGGTTTGAGTCCCGGGAGCTTAAAAAACTCCCAAATTCTACAAGGGTTTGAGTCCCGGGAGCTTAAAAAACTCCCAAATTCTACAAGGGTTTGAGTCCCGGGAGCGTAAAAAACTCCCAAATTCTACAAGGGTTTGAGGCCCGGGGAAGTGAGACATTCCCCAAATTCTACTGCATTTTGTGTATTTTTGTGTTTCTGTATTTTACTGTTAAAACGACATATACACATACAGCCTTGTGTGAATGTTGGATAACTGAAAACTGAAAACACAGTGGTACTATTTAGACTACTGTGGAAGTAGGTGGACGGAAGTCCAAATTACAGATATAAGCTTTGGTGTCGTGGGTTTTGGGTAAGTCCAGCCCCACTAGGTCTGAGTATTCGGGACATTAGTGTGCCATACCACTCGGACGGCCAGAGCCAGTGTAAAGCCCAGTAAGTAAAATAAAAAAACACATAGACGATATCACGGTGACAACGCACACACAGACATCTGCACACACATAGATAAGGGTAACGCATGACTGAGAACTGTGTATGAGTGCTAGATGAAACTCAACCGAAGCAGCAGTACTGCCTGAAACCTGACGATGTTAACATAAAGCAGTAGTCTGTTGAAGTAAGTTGGGGGAAGTCTAGATAAGGAATTGAGTGTGGCAAACTAAATACAGCAACAACAAGTGCCTCATAAAGGAACAATGAACGGTGAATTTGATAGAGAAATTGATGATGGGGGCCACACAGTCATTTTAAAACGGCAGAAGATCAATTAGCGGCTTTAGAGCGGGTGGTATTGACTACACAGGGAAAAAAGATAGCACCAGAAATTATGACTCAGATGAGAAAGGAAGTGAAACAATTACTGGCAGACAAAGGGAAGACACTCAAAGATAGGAGTTTTGGAAAAGAGAAAAACAGGCGAGGGAAGAAATGAAGGAGTTAGAACAAGAGGTCAAGGGTAGTGGGTGGTTAAAACGAGGTAAAGTGAACTAGATACAGCAAGTCGAGAGAGGAGGAAGTGGGCAGAGTGGGCAATGTGGTGGCAGGGAGCAAGCCACGTAATGACAAACAAACCAGTAGACAAAAAGCAAGACAGTGATCCTGCTGCACAGGTTTTCAAACCTCCTCCGTATTCGTCCTCTGGCCCTAGTGCTCCACCAGTATATGCCTCTACTGCAGGCGTGTACCCCATCTTACATGTAAAAGATGGACGGCTGCAGGTAAATATAGTCCCGATCCCCCACATGTTACCCTATTTTATGATATATTACAAACTGAGTGGTACCAAAATCTGTTTCAGGATCAATTACAGGATCACACATGGGGCATAGATTCAAAATACAAGGGCTAATGGAGAGTGGGGTGTTAGAGCCCTCACATTCCTTCTGGAACACTCCCATTCTGCCTGTTGAAAAGAAAGGGACAGGTAAATATTGCATGGCACATGATCTCAGGGCAATCAATGACATTCTGGTCACAAAAACGATCCCTGTTCCTAATCCTTATGTGGCATTGGCCAATCTAGATCCCTCACACAGCTGGTTCACATGTATTGATTTGGCTAATGCTTTTTACTGTCTCCCTCTGGATCCTGCATGCAGAGACATTTTTTCATTCACCTTTAGAGGACAACAGTTAAGATACACTCAACTACCACAGGGTTTTGCATTATCACCAGGGCTATTTAACCAAGTACTGAAACAAGCACTCAGTGACTGCCAACTACCAGACAACACGACTCTTGTCCAGTATGTCGATGACTTACTGATAGCGGCTTCCACAGCCGAAACCTGCCTGACTGCCACTAAAACAGTGCTTTAACACATTGCTGACAAAGGCTTTAAAGTTAGCAAATCCAAGCTGCAGATAGCCAGAAAGCAAGTGTCATTTTTAGGGCGAGTCATATCACAAAAGGGGGTCAGCATGTCACCATCACACAGATCCGCCATACTACATCACGCCAAACCTGACAAGGTCAAAGACATGCTCTCATTTCTGGGACTGACGGGCTACAGTCGTAACTATGTAGCTAACTGTCCAAAAGGAATGCATGTAATATTTGTGATTCCTTAAGCTTAGCTACAGGTGTCCCAATTTGTTTTACCGTAATCAGGAGATTAACAGTCTGACATGGTACGTGTTCCATTATAATTTGTAAACAAATGCGTACTTTTAGGCTGCAACAAAAATATGTCAGCCAAAGAGTGATTTTTATCAAACCCACAACTTTAAAGCCAATGGCTTCAATTTCAAATAGACATTTTTCAAATGTCTGCCTGCCAAATACACGCAGCACAACTGAAAATGTCTTTCTAACCTAAAGTCTAAACATCCAAACATCATATAGTGAAGAAACTCCGTTAAGCCACCCCTCTAAATGTATCTCTTAGTATGGCCATAGTTGAAAAGAAGACATCATTAACAGTCCCACCTTCCCCTCTGCTCCTGTTCTTTTCATTAGCCTAAACAACAGTTTATCTCAGGAGGCAGAAGGAGACACGCTTTGTGGCCTTCTCAGCCTCATCTGCTAAAAAGTCAACAATGTGAGAAGGTTCAGGCTAGTACAGTGGTTCTCAAACTTTTTCGGTCATTCCCCACTTTGGACAAGGGGGAATTTATCAAGCCCCACCTGCCCCTATCGCCCCAACACAATGCTAATGAAATACGCAGCAAGCTTAAAATGGTCCAATTTATTGAAGTAACAACTATATACATCAAATAACAGCAAGTTCAAAAATAAAGAAAATAAAAGTGCAGCTGTGTCAAAATTTGTATCAAGTTCAAAAATAGAAAATAAATAAAAGTGCCACTTTGCAATCTGTTAAAAAAAGAAAAGAAGAGAAATCCATTTGGCAAGACAGGTCTATTCTCCCTGCATTAGTGGCTGCAATGAGCCTGTTTTGCATGCACAATTTTCGGGGGTGATCGGTCTAATAAGCGGCAAAACACAGCTATAAGGACGGTTTCTCTCACACGCGCTGCATTTATAGTCTCACACACACACACACACACACACACACACACACACACACACACACACACACACACGTGCAGTCACTCTCTAGTCTAGTGGAGGCGGGTATGGCTGCAGCCTGGAGCGTATCCAACGGTAAATTCAGAGGGTCAAAAATACGAAATCGAATTATTTTCCAGATTGATTCACGGGTCCATGGGCGTCAGTTTGGTTTGAAATGTGCTGGGAACAATGACGCATACTTTTTTTTTTTTTCTCTTTCGCGCAGGTCATGTTTGAAAGACGCTGTCCTGTAGCTTACTGATGAATAAAAACATGGTTTAATGTACGTAAACAATGATCAATGATAACCAAATTTCTCTCTCATATTGCTCCTCATAACCACTGAAAACTGTCGAACCCAAAGTCCTATTATTATTATTATGGACGTTATCTGACATCTGACGCGTTTCTGCTTCACATTTTTAGCAGGGCAGCAGAGCGGCTGTGGGTTGACTCCCAACGGTTCTCATGGGCTTTATAAGTCCTAACGTGAAAAAGTTTAACGTGGTTTAATGTACCTAAACAACCATCAATCATCACCACATTTCTGGTTCGATTCTTTGACAGTTTTCAGTGGTTATGAGGAGCAATATGAGAAAACTTGTGTGGTAATCATTGATCAGTGATCAATGATTACCACACAAGCTCACAAGCTTTTTCCTCGTCATAGGCGCCAATGAAGAAGAAAATGTTAATGTAAGATGACTTATAATCGTTGGATTTCGGTTTAGTTCTTTTGACAGGCTTACGTGTTAATTACAAGATATGGCCATGATAAATTTGGTGATCATTGATCGTTGTTGAGGAACATTTAACCACGTTAAGCTTTTTCACGTTAAGCAGAATGTTCCGACAGGCAGCGTTGTGAACAGATGCGTGCAGCCAGCGCAGCAGCAGAGCGGCTGTGGGGATAGAGATTGCTGTGGATTTTTTGGCATCCTTTTTTTGGCAGAATTATATGTATTAGTAATAAAGTAGTAAAGTATTTTATTCCAGACGCCAGCTCTAATTTTGAAAAGTAGAAGCTCGGGGACGGCACCAGGCGGGATGGCATGAGACGGGTCGGCATGACATGGGACGCTCCAGGCTGCAGCCATACAGTCTTGGTCTAGTGCGCGGGCTTGCTCCAGATTCCGGGAGATTTGATCTCATTTGCGGGCGTCAAGGAGCCGCTATCAATATGCGGGAGACTCCCGGAACTTCCGGAACAGTTGTGATTTTCTGGATAAAGATATAAAGGCATAAAAACGAAAATTTCCTCCCGTCATGCGCGCCCCACCTCTCAGGTCTCTATTCCCCACCAGTGGGGCGCGCCCCACACTTTGAGAACCGCTGGGCTAGTAGAACTAAATAACTCTACTGGGCTATAGTTCACGGTTGCCAACTATTTCACTTGGAGCCTTTTGAATCTACACATGAAGAAGCTAAATCTTGTGGCGTTATAAAACAATCATTAAACCAATGGTTAATATCATTAAACAAATGGTTAAAATAAAATTTGCCACCACAATATCTCTTTTCGGTGTTGTAATTTGTAGATGGCCCCTAAGCTCTCGTCTTACTGTCGATAGCAGCAGAGAGCAGAAGTGTTATTTAAATAAACTTCTGGTGTACTTACAAACTTTTCAATCCATCGTTTTATGAGTACATAACCTATTTGTACTACTTGTAGACGTTTGGTATCATTTCGGGCATTATTAGTGGGGTCACTTACGAGGTACAAACGTGGGTCCATTAGCCCCTGCGCTAAGCTATTCAGCTGATAACGCTACTCTAGCTAACTCTCCCAATGTTCGACCCAGGTGAAAAAAGCTTCTGGGGGGGTGTTTGGCTCGAGGTCATGGTGCAAAGGACTCTAGGGTGAAATTACTCCGAACCATCACTTTAAAGTTACTGTTTTAAAACCTGTGTCCAGGTTAGTAGGAGTGCATACCGCTGAAAACCAACATGAAAACCGTAGCTGGTAATGTCCACTCAGCGTTTAGTTTGGTTGTTGAACTGTGTGTCTAAAATGGGCGGTGACGTTAAATCACCCTACGGTACCGTCTATTTGCTGGATGGTTTCAAGGTAACAGTCGTCAGCTAATATTAGCAGATAAGCCCGTACTCTGACGTCCAATACTACCCCCCCCCCTCCCTCGCTGAAAACATTTCTAGAGGAAACACTGTATGTGTCTGTGTGTGTACTCTCAACATGCAATCCTCTGTTATAATCTAAACATACTTCAGATGTAAAAACAGCTCCATTACATATGTTATTACATGTTAACTGTCAGTCTGTGTGTTACTAGATTAGGTAATGCAGAGCCTCTCTGGGCGGTTCTTCTGGTTTCCTGTTTAAAGTTTACTTTCACTTTCCAGAGGCTGATGTGACGCAGTTTATTCTCTCCGTGTGGAGCTCAAGCTGAAGGTAATTTAACTCTGTCTGTAATGTTTCAATATACTGTATATATATATATATATAATGTCTGTAATGTTTGACTGGTGAACTCCAGCTGTGGTTAGTTTAGTTTAAGAGCAGAAGGTTTAGCAGCTGAAACACTAAAGAAGAGAAGAGCTTAATTTCTGTGTCTGTACCACGAGGAGGGGGGGAGGGGAAATTTAAAATAACTAATTTAAACTCTTTAAACATCATGTGACACCTTTTAAATTCTGTTTTGTTTCAGAGAAAGTTAAACATAATGTTGATAAGGCTAAAGGCAGTGAAAAACAGTTTTGTGCGTGTGTGTGTCAGAAAATGACGTTTTTACTTCCCGTGGCCAATCAGTGAAAAGCCCTATTAACCTCTATAGACGAGTGGAAAGTCCCTCGTGTTGTATTCACGGGACAAAGGAAGAATGTGTCTGTCTGTCCCAACCGTGAGGCTGCAGTCAGGAAACTTTACAGCTGTGTAGTTGAGATCTAAATGAAGGCTGAGTGGGGTCCAAGCAAGGGGGGAGGAAGTAGGAGACGTAAGGAAGGGCCAAGTTTAAGCCCCTGGCTTGATTTGGCCGGTGTGATCCATAATAAGATAGCCTCTAGTTATTTCCTTTCTCCTGCTGTTAGAAAACACACCGTCTTCTCCACCAGAGTAAAGTCAGACACAACAGGACTCTACTGTTTCCTCTTGGACCTTTCACAATAAAATGTAGAGACCTAAATGCCTCTGGTACTGTTGTAGTGATGTGTGGAGGAGGATGCACAGGACAGAAAGGTGAGACTGGTTGTCATAATGGAGTCTCGTCTCCATTAAAGGACAGAAAGATGACATTAGTCCTGGAGTTTTGTCTCTATTAGAGGACAGAAAGATGACATTAGTCCTGGAGTCTTGTCTCCGTTAGTGGACAGAAAGATGACATTAGTCCTGGAGTCTTGTCTCCATTAGAGGACAGAAAGATGACATTAGTCCTGGAGTCTTGTCTCCATTAGAGGACAGAAAGATGACATTAGTCCTGGAGTCTTGTCTCCATTAGAGGACAGAAAGATGACATTAGTCCTGGAGTCTTGTCTCCATTAGAGGACAGAAAGATGACATTAGTCCTGGAGTCTTGTCTCCATTAGAGGACAGAAAGATGACATTAGTCCTGGAGTCTTGTCTCCATTAGAGGACAGAAAGATGACATTAGTCCTGGAGTCTTGTCTCCATTAGAGGACAGAAAGATGACATTAGTCCTGGAGTCTTGTCTCCATTAGAGGACAGAAAGATGACATTAGTCCTGGAGTCTTGTCTCCATTAGAGGACAGAAAGATGACATTAGTCTTGGAGTCTTTCCAATGTTCCTGTTCTCCCAGAAAGAGAATGAATGACAGAGCAGGATGAGCAGAGAGCAGAAATCTTTCAGTGAAGAGCTTCAGACTTTATTTTCTACTTGATAGCTTCTAGTTTCTCCAGCATCTTCTGGTTCTGGAGATTAAAAAGTGGTCTTCCTCTCTTTCTAACAGGACCCAACAGAGACCAGACCCTGCTGAACCTGAACCCATCTGTGTGTCCATCAAGAGTGTCCGGTCCATGGAGACACCACTACTTTAAAAAAGAAGGCGACCTGAAAGGGACGGGCCAATTAAAATGGAGGAAAGGAGAAGGAAGGGGGGAAGACAGAAGGAAGAGGAGGAACATATTGAAATACAGAGACAAAGACCGAGGTGAGTTGTTGTGAAACCTCCAACAAACTAGAAGTAGTGTTGTCTCATTGGGTGTGTGGTCTTCTTGTAGAGGGTCTCTGTGTTTCCAGCCCACTGTAGCCTGTCATCCAGGTGAACTCTGGGATATCTATGGCCCTGTTTTCACCTGGTATTAAAATCTGATCTGAGTGATCTCTCTGTTCCCCGCTGATTCACAGTGGGGTCAGCAGCACTACCAACACTTTAAAGTTGCAGTGGGTAAGACTTATTAAACTACCTTTCTGTCATATCTGCTGAAACTGACCCTATGTTCCAGTAGTACTACACGAAGCAGGTGGGGGTGTATAACTGTTCAGATGCACCAATCAGGGCCGAGGGGGGGGATTATAACTGTTCAGATGTAGTGTACACTTTGATGGAGGGGAAAATGTATTTTTTGTGGAAAGAAATTATTGTAGTTGATGACTGAAATTAATACTTTTTTGCAACATAACTTGCTGTCTCACTCTAAATATCTTTCTGTTTAGACAACATTTTGAATTTTTTTGATTTTAAAATTCTGATTTGAAAAGATATATTTACTGAGTTTTAGACAGAAAGTAAAGCATTATTGGCATTTCATTGTTAATAATTAGGCCTGCAGACATATTCATATTAATATTATATTCATGCAGGGAGACTTTAACTGAACATGTGACCTTCAATAAATGTGTTTTTCTATCAGGACCCAGCTGAGACCAGAGACTCCTGAACCTGATCCTGAACCTGATCCTGAACCCAGCTGTGTTTCCTTCAAGAGTGACCGCTCACATGGTCGCCTCATTGAATTTAAAGGTCAACAATCCTCTGCTGAAAAGAGGTAAGCTGTTAATAATATAATATTACTGATTCAAGTTTTAGCTTTTATGTATCCAGAGAAGTTTTTGGAGTTTATTTTCAGCATCTTTCTTCTTAACACATTTTTATATTCTCACATCTGAAAGTTGTCCAGTTAAACCAGTCTTCAACTCTTGACTTTAGGTAAATATTGGGTCTGGTTTGGTCCAATATATTCTCTGGTGTTTTAGCTTTTTAACCCAGTTTCTTTGTATAGTTTATTGAACTTCTTTGTGTTAATCTTGTTTTAGTTGCTGCTTGGATCTCTAATACTAAAAAGTGAGTTTCCATCCCTGTTGGTCTTACTCTCTGTGTAACAGGATCCATCAGAGACCAGACTCTGCTGGACCTGAACAAGCTCAGCTCTGTCTCCTTCAGCACCAAATATTGTTATTCGACTTGAATTATTTTTCATTACCTGGCAAATACATGGTATATGAGACTAATTAACAAGACTACACAGAGACACGTAGGTTACATGGAATTATCAGACGTCATAATAGGGTCGTTGGAGATGAACTGCGCCTCGCCTGTAAAGTGGACCAGAGCAGGCAGCAGTAGGGAGCTTGGCTCCCCTTAATAAGACATGGGGTGCCCTGAAAACATGATTTGTGGGGGGGTCTCTAAAAACAATTGACAATGTGTCATTTGACGTGCAATTTCAGTTTTGTGTAATGTGATCATCGTGGATTATTATGTGTACTATTCATTTAATTCATACTGTCGTGGAAGTTTTCCTTGAAGCAGCAAGGTTTAGTGATTTATTTTTTGATGTCGGCGATTTAAACCTAATTCACTTCAATAAAGATAACTATACATGCTATATACTTTACAGTGCAGGCCAAAAGTTTGGACACACTTTCATTCAATGTGTTTCTTTATTTTCATGACTATTTCCATTGTAGATTCTCACTGAAGGCATCAAAACTATGAATGAACACATATGGAATTATGTACTTAACAAAAAAGTGTGAAATAACTGAAAACATGTCTTATATTTTAGATTCTTCAAAGTAGCCACCCTTTGCTTTTTTTGATAACTCTGCAAACCCTTGGTGTTCTCTCAATGAGCTTCATGAGGTAGTCACCTGAAATGGTTTTACCTTCACAGGTGTGCTTTGTCAGGGTTCATTAGTGGAATTATTTCCCTTATTAATAAAAAAGCAAAGGGTGGCTACTTTTGGCCTGTAGGTGAGAAGCGATGAACAAAGAAGTTGTTGTAACTTGAGTTTACTTTGTCGTATCTGCCCGAAATTTCTCACGATGGACAAGGGTCCAGGCCTGAGGACACCTACAGGCCAAAATTGACTTTTGGTCATAGCGCCCCCCCCTGGCCACAGGAAATGCGCCTTATATGACAACCATCATCCGATTTGCATGAAACTCAGAATGTGTGGTCTACATGTGAGACTGAGCCAGCCCCTATAATATGACCACGCCCACTTACTCAGGCCACGCCCCCTTTTATAACATTTTAACCCTTTAAGGTATACCCTTGTGTGAGGTATCATTGAACTCAGCAGAGAGTTCCTTCTTCAATGGTGATGGTTTGACCTGCCCCCCTATATTCAAGCCACGCCCCCTTTTATAACTACTGACCGTTTGATATAGACCCTTGTGTGAGATATCACTGAACTCGGCACAGACTTCCTTTTTAAGTTTGACCCGCCCCCTATGATTTAGCCACGCCCCCTTTCACAGCTGATGAACCGTATGATGTAGAGTCTTGTGTGAGGTATCGTTGAACTTGGCGGGGAGTTCCCTTTTCATTGGTGACGATTTGTGGCGTCTGAGTGCCGCGCGAATGCACGGTCGCAAGGAGCAGCTTCCGCCGGTAACCCCGACGCGCGCAGAGGCGCGAGGGCCCGTCCATCGCTGCTCGCAGCTTTAATTATTTTTGGTTTTACTAAGAAATTATGTAGCAATGAAGTTAATAGCACAACCGATTCACCTGCTGCAAGCCCTGTTGACACACCTCCCGCCGTGGTGACAACGCAAGAAGCTGAAGAAATAATGTCCTCTCTGGCTGAAGATGGAGGTGGTAACAGAATTAAAAGAAAAGTGGGCTCCCCCAAACACCATGGTATAGTTTGAACACAGAGCAGGGGGCAGTAACAAAAGCCACGGTGAAGTGGGACAGTTTCCAGCCATTTCCAGCAGCCTTCAGACTGAACAGGAAGTCACAGAATCACTCACATCCTGTTAGGTCTGATTCCGATTTAAATCAAAAGTTATCAAACCCATATATCAGGTTCTACACAGTCTCCAGTTGTTTTATAAAGACAGAGAAGCTGTCAACATTTTCTACATGCGATCTGGTGCTGATTTTAATTAACAACAGACTGTAGATGATCTGTAATCTGAACAGATTTAGTCTCTCTGACTTCACAACTTAACTCTCAGCCACACGTGTTCTTACAGAATAAGCCTTTAAATCAGACAAATATTAAAACTATAAAAAAGTTTATACAAAACGTCGTCATGTTAGACTCCATGTTTTCTGTTGAGATGCTGAAGCATTGACCTCTTGCTACTATTGGTAAGCTAGTTTGATTTTGCAGTAGACACATGGTACAGAGTTTTAGTTTTAATTACGTGCAAACTTTGGACACTTTCTGTTGTTTTCTCCAGCCGGTCTCTTATCTTATCCCCTCACTGTTTACGCTGCTGTCAGTCTTCATGGCATGTGTCGCCAGCAGCGTCAGCCTGGTGTACAGTACAGTAATAATCCTACGTGCGGAAACACCGTGAGCGATACGTTGGTAACATTAATTAAATGAAATTTCGAGGCAAATCATTTTGCATCGAGGATTTTTAATAATAGAATTATTCGAGTTACTCGTGGAATCGTTTCAGCCCTAATCTTGTTTTAGTTGCTGCTTGTATCTCCACTAATTTTTATGTCTGAATACTAAAAAGTGAGTTTCCATCCCTGTTGGTCTTACTCTGTGTAACAGGATCCATCAAAGACCAGACTCTGCTGAACCTGAACCCAGCTGTGTGTCCTTCAAGAGTGACCGCTCACATGGTCGCCTCATTGACTTTAAAGGTCAACAACCCTCTGCTGAAAAGAGGTAAGCTGTTAATAATAATATAATATTTCTGATTCTAGGGCTGCAACTAGGGGTGCAACGGATCAAAAAACCCACGGATCGGATATTTTTTCGGATAAACAAAAAAAACCCAAAAAAAGACAAATAAACATAACTTTTGTCTTTATGTTTATTAACACTTTTAAATTATTAAATTAAAATCAACTTAAAGTGCACAAGGCATAATATCTTCTTTTTAACATAAATAATGAAAAACAACTTAACAATTAATATTTTATGCAGGGAGACTTTACCTGAACATGTGACCCTCAATAAATGTGTTTTTCTATCAGGACCCAGCAGAGACCAGAGTCTTCTGAACCTGATCCTGATCCTGAACCTGAACCCAGCTGTGTGTCCTTCAAGAGTGACCGGTCAAATCAACGCTTTATTGACTTTAAAGGTCAACAACCCTCTGCTGAAAAGAGGTAAACTGTTCATATTATAATATTACTGATTCATGTTTTAGCTTTTATGTATCCAGAGAAGTTTTTGGAGTTTATTTTCAGCATCTTTCTTCTTAACACATTTTTATATTCTCACATCTGAAAGTTGTCCAGTTAAACCAGTCTTCAACTCTTGACTTTAGGTAAATATTGGGTCTGGTTTGGTCCAATATATTCTCTGGTGTTTTAGCTTTTTAACCCAGTTATTTGTATAGTTTATTGAACTTCTTTGTGTAAATCTGGTTTTAGTTGCTGCTTGTATCTCCAGTAGTTTTTTTGTCTGAATACTAAAAAGTGAATTTCCATCCCTGTTGGTCTTACTCTCTGTGTAACAGGATCCATCAAAGACCAGACTCTGCTGAACCTGAACCCAGCTGTGTGTCCTTCAAGAGTGACCGGTCACATGGTCGCCTCATTGACTTTAAAGGTCAACAACCCTCTGCTGAAAAGAGGTAAGCTGTTAATAATAATATAATATTTCTGATTCTAGGGCTGCAACTAGGGGTGCAACGGATCAAAAAACTCACGGATCGGATCATTTTTCGGATCAGCAAAAAAAACTAAAAAAAGACAAATAAACATAAGTTTTGTCTTTGTTTATTAACACTTTTAAATTATTAAATTAAAATCAACTTAAAGTGCACAAGGCATAATATCTTCTTTTTAACATAAATAATGAAAAACAACTTAAAGTGCAACATAAAAAGGCACATCATCTTCCTTGAAACATGGATAGTGAAATAAAGGCTATGTCCACATCATCAAAGAAGAATAAAAGAAAGAAAGCAAAGCATACCTGAGCTTATAATTTCAAATTCTTTTTCAAAAAGACAAGGATGTCTACATTGTCTGGGGAGAGTGTGGACCTCTTTGCAGTCACTATGTCCCTTGCTGTGGAGAACACTATTGGAAGGAACTGAAGAGCCTGGCACAGCGAGATAGCATCTTGCCATCTTGGCAATGTGAGGGTATTTCCACTCATTGCTTTTCCACCATGTCAGTGGATCACCATCCACTGTAATGCCGCTTGCTGCCAGGTAGGATGCCACCTCCTCTGTGATGATGTCAGCAGGAGTCATGCTGTCCATGTCTTTGCTGGCAAAGGTCTCTCCAAAAAGCTCTGCCATTGCCGACTTCTTTTGTGGAGGAGATGTGTCCAAGTTTGCTCCTGTTGGCTCTGCAGCTTGACCCTGCAGAAAAAAATTAGTTGATTAATTAAACCTATTATTTATTTTCATGTTTCATAGACATGAAAAATGTGGCAAAACATTTAATAAAAGCCATTATTACTGAAAATAAAAAAAATATTTAGATTTAAATTGATCATTTTTAAATAATATTCTTTTTCTTTACCTCATCACAGTCTTCAGTGCCCAGACTGCTCACAATCTCAGTGGTGAGGTCACTGTATGTCCTGTGGCGTAGGGCAGTGTCCATGTGAGACAGGGACTTGAACCTCAGATCCAGGGCAGTAGATTTGTGAAGGTAGTCCTGTAGAGTAGGGGGTGAAGTGTATCTGGGCTGCAGGTCCTCTCTAATGGCAGTCTTGACATCTCGACTGATGGTGCTGTCTTCCACACTTGGAGCCATGGATTGTAGAATCCTTGTTTTCAGCGGCAGGATCATTGACACAGATGGTGAAGTTTCAGTGCTCAGCAGAGATGTAACAGTTTTGAGGGGTTTAAGCACCTGGAGGACCTCCTCTGCCACTCTCACATCATCATCAGACAGGGTGATGATGTCTTTGACATTTTTCATCAGGGTCTTGTCAGTCAATGCAGAGTATATCATAAGTGGAGTTCCACCTTGATGGGACATCATGTATGAGCTTATGAGTAGGCAGCTTTAGCATTTCTTGCTTTGTCTTAAGCACATGAGCAGCTGTTGTGCTTCGGTGGAAGTAGGAAACCACCTTCCTGATCCTCCCAAGGAGGCAGTTCATCCTATTGACTGAGTGCAACAAGGGGCTGCTTAAATGCCACGGTGATAAGCCGTTGTTGAGCAGCTTTCGTTTTCACTCCTGTCAGTGAAACACTGGGGTGATGTCGCTTCAAATGCGTGGCCATACTTGATGTGTTTCCACTGTCATATGGCTTTCTTGTGCCACAGTGCCTACACACCGTCAGGGTTTTATCCACAAACCTCTTTCCTCCATCATTATATTTGACAGGGAAGCCAAAATGCTCCCATACAGCGGATTTAAATGACACGGGGCGTTCAAGCTCCTCCGTTCCTCCGCTCGCCATGACCACGCTGTGTGTGGACTCAACATGCGCACAACTATTTTTTTTTGAGAAATCAATCCGCGGATCATGCGTGTGCTGAACCGAAGATATTGATCCGACTGGATCACAGCTCAATGACGATCCGTTGCACCACTATCTGAAACAACCAATCGATAAAATGTGATTATTAAAAGAGTTGGCAGGGAATTTGATTATCGATTGGTTGTGTCGCGCGACTATTACGCCACTCAATGCGGAGATGTTTGAGTATAAAAAAATTGAGATGAGAGCAGAGCAAAAAAGAGCAGAGCGGAGGTAGAGAAAAGACCATCAGAGAGACCCGTAACGTTGTTCTGAAACACTCGGCGGAGGAGAGAAATCAGTACCACCTAAGTCATCCAAGGTGTGGGAGCATTTCACACTAAATAAACCGAAAAGTGTGTAAATTGCAAGATATGCAAAAGCAACATTGCATGGCACGGGCGCACCACGGTGATAATTCAGCACCTAAAACATTAACATGTTGGAGTCCTTGATGAGGAGGAAGGGAGTTCAACAGCAGGGTAAAGTCACTACACTATCCTACTTCTGTTCTGTTCTGAAGTGAGGAACGTACCGTCCCTCCAGTAGCTCTTCTGGTGTAGTGTTTACTCGTTATCCAGCTGACTAGCATGACAAGCTAGCGTTAGCTCCTTAATAACAGTAATAAAGCAGGGATGGTATAGTCTGCAAGACTTAAGACACTGTTTTATTCACTCTCCTTTTTTGGACCATTCATTTTTCAATCTGTAATGTATATATTAAATTTTGTCCAATATAAGTTATTGTTGACAAATGTGTGTGTTATACTTTCTAGTTTCATTTTAAATTGCTTTTATAACACTTGGTCATCTTAAGCTGTGTTTAAATGTGGTGTATAAATGAACTTAACTTGCACTTGCTACAATGATGGTAATAATTTTGTGTGTGTGTGTGCACGTGCTCTTTGGGTTACTTAGCTTTACTTTTAATTAATCCTTTTTTTTTTAATCCAATTAATTGATTATTAAAGTCGTTAGTTGCAGCCCTAGCTGATTCATTTTTCAACATTTATGTATCCAGAAAAGTTTTGAAATTTATTGGACCTGGTTTGGTCCAATATTATCTGGTGTTTTAGCCCCATTAAAATTATTTTAAATCTCCCATAGCCATGGGGTAGGCTAAAAATTATGAATGG
The DNA here is from genome assembly GCA_025617405.1 of Perca schrenkii. NCBI lineage: Eukaryota > Metazoa > Chordata > Actinopteri > Perciformes > Percidae > Perca > Perca schrenkii. The sequence continues at coordinate 72,403 of JABUOV010000028.1, forward strand.
CAAAAATCTTCCCAAATATTCTTCTTCAACTGGGAATACCAGGGGGATGATTGGGATGTGTGTGCCTCAGAGTGTCCCCTCCAGGATAACTTCATCTGCACATGCCCTCTGGAGAACCAGAGACCCTTGGTGTTTGTGTCACCTGGGTCAGGACACTATTTGCCATGAGAAGACTTCTGCCATTTGGGTCTGGACATTTTAGGCCAAGTTTCAGTGAGTGGGTTCATGACCAGGCCTCATGATACCAGTCTGCTGCTTCAGGAGTTCTTTAGGCCAACCATGTTGCAGCCCTAGTTTACTTCTTAGTTATTTCTGTTGATACACAGTGGGGTCAGCAGTACTACCAACACTTTAAAATCTGGGAAAACCATCTGATTCAATGTTGTAATCAACACTTTAAGTCACAGGACATTTACCTTGTGTTTGTCTCTGTGTGGACAGACAAGAGGTGAGCTAATTCTTCCTAATTCCTCCACAGAGTGAACCAGGAGAGCTCAGAGGTTCCCAGTGGTCAGTCTGCCCATCAGCATCAAACACATCTGGACTCCATATTTATGGTCTGTACATGTACAACTAATTTTACATCTATTCTGTTCACAATCATCTCCATGCTGCACTTTTCAGACCAGTGGGCTGTCAGTCTGTCCAACATGGATCTGATGTTTCCTTCCATGATTTCAGTTTGATTGTGTCATTCATATAATCTTCTGTTCCAGCTGCTGGAGGATAACATCGTCACTTTTGTGAAGAATGAGCTGAAGAAGATCCAGAAGCTTCTGAGTCCAGATTACCCAGAATGCTCAGAGAGTCAGAGGGATGATGAGGATGAAGAGCAGAAGAGGAGCAGAGAAGCATTTCTGAAGATCACACTGCACTTCCTGAGGAGAATGAATCAGGACGAGCTGGCTGACTGTCTGCTGAGCAGTAAGAGAATTTCTCTAAAGATTTAACTTGCTGGACTAATGGGACGTTTACTAATGTCTCCAGAGAAGGGTTAAATTATGTTCCTGTTTCTTTATAAATCACTTACTGATTTTCTTTGTTCTGTATTCATTCAGGAATTCCAGCTGGAGTTTGTAAGGGTAAACTCAAATCAAACCTAAACAAGAAGTTCCAGTGTGTGTTTGAGGGGATTGCTAAAGCAGGAAACCCAACCCTTCTGAATCAGATGTTCACAGAGATCTACATCACAAAGGGAGGGACTGCAGAGGTCAATGCTGAACATGAGGTCAGACAGATTGAAACAGCATCCAGGAAACCAGACAGACCAGAAACAATAATCCGATATGAGGACATCTTTAAAACCCCACCTGGAAGAGATGAAACCAATCAGAACAGTGATGACAAAGGGAGTGGCTGGCATCGGGAAAACAGTCTTAACACAGAAGTTCACTCTGGACTGGGCTGAAGACAAAGCCAACCAGGACATCCAGTTCACATTTCCATTCACCTTCAGAGAGCTGAATGTGCTGAAAGAGGAAAAGTACAGCTTGGTGGAACTTGTTCATTTGTTCTTTAGTGAAACCAAAGAAGCAGGAATCTATAGGATTGAAGAGTTCCCGGTTGTGTTCATCTTTGATGGTCTGGATGAGTGTCGACTTCCTCTGGACTTCCTCAACACTAAAATCCTGACTGATGTTACAGAGTCCACCTCAGTGGGTGTGCTGCTGACAAACCTCATCAGGGGGAATCTGCTTCCCTCTGCTCGCCTCTGGATAACCACACGACCTGCAGCAGCCAATCAGATCCCTCCTGAGTGTGTTGACATGGTGACAGAGGTCAGAGGGTTCACTGACCCACAGAAGGAGGAGTACTTCAGGAAGAGATTCAGAGATGAGGAGCAGGCCAGCAGAATCATCTCCCACATCAAGACATCACGAAGCCTCCATATCATGTGCCACATCCCAATCTTCTGCTGGATCACTGCTACAGTTCTGGAGGACGTGTTGAAGACCAGAGAGGGAGGAGAGCTGCCCAAGACCCTGACTGAGATGTACATCCACTTCCTGGTGGTTCAGTCCAAAGTGAAGAACATCAAGTATGATGGAGGAGCTGAGACAGATCCACACTGGAGTCCAGACACCAGGAAGATGATCGAGTCTCTGGGAAAACTGGCTTTTGAGCAGCTGCAGAAAGGCAACCTGATCTTCTATGAATCAGACCTGAGAGATTGTGGCATCGATATCAGAGCAGCCTCAGTGTACTCAGGAGTGTTCACACAGATCTTTAAAGAGGAGAGAGGACTGTACCAGGACAAGGTGTTCTGCTTCATCCATCTGAGTGTTCAGGAGTTTCTGGCTGCTCTTCATGTCCATCTGACATTCATCAACTCTGGAGTCAACCTGCTGTCAGAAGAACAAACAACATCAACACGTTTCTACCAGAGTGCTGTGGACAAGGCCTTACAGAGTCCAAATGGACACCTGGACTTGTTCCTCCGCTTCCTCCTGGGTCTTTCACTGCAGACCAATCAGAATCTCTTACGAGGTCTGCTGACACAGACAGGAAGTAGCTCAAAGACCAATCAGAAAACAGTGGAGTACATCAAGAAGAAGATCAGTGAGAGTCTGTCTGCAGAGAGAAGCATCAATCTGTTCCACTGTCTGAATGAACTGAATGATAGTTCTCTAGTGGAGCAGATCCAACAGGCCCTGAGTTCAGGACGTCTCTCCACAGATGAACTGTCTCCTGCTCAGTGGTCAGCTCTGGTCTTCATCTTACTGTCATCAGAAGAAGATCTGGACGTGTTTGACCTGAAGAAATACTCTGCTTCAGAGGAGGCTCTTCTGAGGCTGCTGCCAGTGGTCAAAGCCTCCAACAAAGCTCTGTAAGTGGGATTTATTCATCAATAAATACTCTGATATCTTTCAACAGAAGTAAAATATAAATATTTTGTAATAAATAACTAAACCACTGTGTTACCAAACACACACATTCCCACTCACTCACTCACACACCCACACACACACACACACACACACACACACACACACACACACACAGACACAGATGCACACGCCAAGAGGGAAAAAAACGTTGTGGGCCTGATGGTGGAAAACCAGTCACCAAGTCCTCTTCAGCAGGGAAACACGCTGTCGTCGGTCCAAAATCAGCGTCCTCTGAATCAACAACTCTCCACCCTTAGTTCCAACTTTAGCTAGTCTGTTAGCTCCAACTTTAGCTAGTCCATTAGCTGCTAGTGTCTCTCAATGTTTCTCAGTGTTTTCTTTCCTCTTCTCGATTTGCGATTCTCTCCACTCTCCCTTGTCTCCGCTTTTGTATGTGTGTGTCTGTGTTTGTTTGATTGTCTGTCTGTCTGTCTGTCTGTCTGTCTGTGTGCATGTCTGCCTATCTCCATCTCTGTGTGTGTGTGTGTGTGTGTGTGTGTGTGTGTGTGTGTGTGTGTGTGTGTGTGTGAGAAACGGGTTAGGCTACTGAGAATGTTATTTTTCATTTAAATGTTTGTGCCGCGGCCGGAAGATTAACGAGCGTCGTCATTGCGTTATAATCGATTATGGTCGTTACAAAGCTAATGTTAGCTTAAGATAACTGGCTGACTAATGTTTAACAGGGAGGGACTACAAATCGTCTCTGTTGCTTTTCTTTTTTTTGAGAGTGAATTGCGCCACAATGTGAATACAGTTTGGTTATAACTTTTATTTAGTTGGTAACCGTTGTTGTATAATCGCTTTATTACACAAGATGGTTTGATTTAACGTCATATTATCACTTCAGTCATGCTTATGAACCTCGGCCCCAGCGCCTCGGTCCTAGCCGCATCACTGTCGTGCCAATAATGACGTTAAATCAAACCCTCTCGTGTAATATTGTTTAATTCAGTCATGCTTAATTAGCATGTTTCCAACTTGTTTAGAGTAGAGCAGCAGATATTTAAATATGCTGAGAAGGGATTTCATATACTGTATCACCAAAAGTCCAGACTGAACATATAAACAATCGTTATTTGTCTTCTTATATGACATTTTTCTGAACGTTGAGCTTTATTAAATCTAAACCGCCCTTCTCATGCCAGGATTTAAAATTTTAACAATTCAGAAATCTTTGAATGTTTCCAAAGCATTTGTTCTCATTTATAATATGTTGTAAAGCACAAAGTATTAACTATGGCTGAGATTGAGAACCTATTTTTTTTTTTAAATCTTAAGTGAATTTGAATACTTGATGTCTTCTTACTCATTATTCAGTCACAATTAGTTATCATAGTTTCAACTTGTTTAGAAAATGTATTTTATATTCTCTCAGGGCTCTAGAGTGCGACCAAAATGTGTAAGGGTGTGACTAAGATTTTTCCTAGGTCGCACCGGTGCATCTAACGTCCTCGCATCAGCTTCCTCTCCACGAACGAAGCAATGTCATTTATAGTGATAAGGTTTAATGTTGCGTTACATGACCCATTCCTTCTGTAAAGCCGTGCCTGTGTTCGGATCTCTCCTCCGCGCAGCCCCCCCCATTCACTCACACACGGCAACATGGAGAGACACAGCGCCGCCGGTCCAAAATGCTGACATTTGTCTACAGTTTTAATTGTTATTAACACAGCTGTATATTAAGTATGAGAGGGAAACCTGTATTATTAACACAGCTGTATATTAAGTATGAGAGGGAAACCTGTATTATTAACACAGCTGTATATTAAGTATGAGAGGGAAACCTGTATTATTAACACAGCTGTATATTAAGTATGAGAGGGAAACCTGTATTATTAACACAGCTGTATATTGTTAAGTATGAGAGGGAAACCTGTATTATTAACACAGCTGTATATTGTTAAGTATGAGAGGAAACCTGTATTATTAACACAGCTGTATATTAAGTATGAGAGGAAACCTGTATTATTAACACAGCTGTATATTGTTAAGTATGAAAAGGAAACCTGTATTATTAACACAGCTGTATATTGTTAAGTATGAGAGGGAAACCTGTATTATTAACACAGCGTTATATTGTTAAGTATGAGAGGGAAACCTGTATTATTAACACAGCTGTATATTGTTAAGTATGAGAGGGAAACCTGTATTATTAACACAGCGTTATATTGTTAAGTATTAGAGGGAAACCTGTATTGGTACCAGTGTTTCCGCTGGTAACTCTTTGTTATTGCGGCCGCCACGGCGAAAAACACATTAGAAGTTATTAAATGCAACTAACTTCAGTTGGTTGAGTAATAGCATGTAAGACGGAGCCTGCTGGATCATAGTTCATAAAAATGCAGCGCAGTGACGATACAGACATTTCATAGTCTACACAAGACGGGTGTAACACCGCTGACACACCAAAGCGCATTCGAGCCGTGCTGGACCCATTCATAAAGAGTCAGCCATGCAAGATCTCACCTCATGGGGACTCAATGATCCTAAGAAAGGTGAGAAATCAGCCCAGAACTACACGGGAGGAGCTGGTCAATGACCTGAAAAGAGCTGGGACCACCGTTTCCAAGGTTACTGTTGGTAATACACTAAGACGTCATGGTTTGAAATCATGCATGGCACGGAAGGTTCCCCTGCTTAAACCAGCACATGTCAAGGCCCGTCTTAAGTTTTCCAATGACCATTTGGATGATCCAGAGGAGTCATGGGAGAAAGTCATGTGGTCAGATGAGACCAAAATAGAACTTTTTGGTCATAATTCCACTAACCGTGTTTGGAGGAAGAAGAATGATGAGTACCATTCCAAGAACACCATCCCTACTGTGAAGCATGGGGGTGGTAGCATCATGCTTTGGGGGTGGTTTTCTGCACATGGGACAGGGCGACTGCACTGTATTAAGGAGAGGATAACCGGGGCCATGTATTACGAGATTTTGGGGAACAACCTCATTCCCTCAGTTAGACCATTGAAGATGGGTCGAGGCTGGGTCTTCCAACATGGCAATGAGCCGAAGCACACAGCCAGGATAACCAAGGAGTGGCTCTGTAAGAAGCATATCAAGGTTCTGGCGTGGCCTTGCCAGTCTCCAGACCTAAACCCAATAGAGAATCTTTGGAGGGAGCTCAAACTCCGTGTTTCTCAGCGACAGCCCAGAAACCTGACTGATCTAGAGAAGATCTGTGTGGAGGAGTGGGCCAAAATCCCTCTTGCAGTGTGTGCAAACCTGGTGAAAAACTACAGGAAATGTTTTACCTCTGTACTTGCAAACAAAGGCTACTGTACCAAATATTAACATTGATTTTCTCAGGTGTTCAAATACTTATTTGCAGCTGTATCATACAAATAAATAGTTATAAAATCATACATTGTAATTTCTGGATTTTTTTTTTTTAGATTATGTCTCTCACAGTGGACATGCACCTACGATGACAATTTCAGACCCCTCCATGATTTCTAAGTCGGAGAACTTGCAAAATAGCAGGGTGTTCAAATACTTATTTTCCTCACTGTATATATATACATATATATATCCTAGGCTATTTGTTTCAGATAACTTTCATTTACATGTATTGCAGCTGTATATTTTCAAACTGGTAAAGGAAACCCTGTCTTTGCATTTTATTTTAATCACAATCTGTTTTAATAAAAGAGCTTGTGAAAACTGGCTTTGACTTAAAAACATTTAGCCCACTTTGTAAAAAAATACAGAGCTATATATCGTGTATCGCCATTCAGTGCTAATGGCGACGCAAGGAAAAATTTGGGTGCACCTAAATTTTGTGCAGGTGCACCTAAATAAAAAAAGTTAGGCGCACCAGTGCAACCAAGGCAAACAGTTAGTCTGGAGCCCTGTCTCTGTCACCAAAAGTCCAGACTTAACGTTTAAACACAATTGTTATCGGTCTTCTTCATTACCCGTCCCTCCAACAAAGCTCTGTAAGTGGGGTTTATTCATCAATAAATACTCTGCTATCTTTCAATAGGAGATAAATATAAATAACTTGTTTCCTTCCTGTTGACTCTCCAGACTGAGTCGCTGTAATCTGTCAGAGAGAAGCTGTGAAGCTCTGTCTTCAGTTCTCAGCTCCCAGTCCTCTAGTTTGAGAGAGCTGGATCTGAGTAACAACAACCTGCAGGATTCAGGAGGGAAGCTGATCTCTGTTGGACTGAAGAGTCCACACTGCACACTGGAGACTCTCAGGTCAGGTCAATAATCTTTGAAAACACAGTATTGAAAAATACTTTGGAAACATAAAAAAAAGTGAATGATTTCAAAGTAATTTATTCTGATTGATAATCACTTCATAAAGAATGAAATATATACACATATATATATATATATATATACACATATATATATAGATATATATATACACATATATATATATATATATATACACATATATATAGATATATATATAGAGAGAGAGAGAGAGAGAAAGAGAAATCATTTGTATTTTAATATCCAGTGACTTTGATTACTGGACGTTTATTCCTGATTATACAACAAGTAGATCCGACCAGACAATCTGATTGGTCTGATTGATTTTGATTTATATGGAGGGCTTAGTTTTTATGAATGGTTGGAAGAGGATGAGAAGTGATTCATTGGATGAAACATTTTTACAACACTAAAAATAATTTTTTTCAGTAGATATCTTAATTAAAACCAGATTAAGTTACCCAAGCAGTTGGTGTTTATACGTGCGGTAGTTATTACGTTTTTGGAAAATTCCATGGTCTCTACCGTTACAAAGCTAACGTTAGCTTAAAATGACTAGCTGACTAACGTTTAAAAGGGAGGGACTACAAATCATCTCTGTTGCTGTTCTTTATTTTAAGAGCTAATTGCCCAACAATATGAATACAGTTTGATTATAACTTTTATTTAGTTGGAAACCATTGTTGCATAATCGCTTTATTACATGAGAGGGTTTTATTTAATGTCATATTATCACTTCAGTCATGCTTACGAACCTCTGCGCCTTCTCCGCAGCCCGGTGGCTCAGTGGTTAGCACTTCTGCACCACAGCAAGAAGGTTTTGGGTTCAAATCCAGGTCATTCTGGGCCTTTCTGTGGGGAGTTTGCATGTTCTCCCGGGTTTGTCTGGGTTTCCTCTGGGTGCTCCGGTTTCCTCCCACCATAAAGACATGCAGATCAGCAGATATTTAAACATGCCGAGAAGGGATTTCATACACACATTATGTCATTATTTGTCTTCTCATGTGATATTTCTTTAAAAGTTAAGCTTTATTAAATTGAAACCGCCCTTCTCATGTCAGGATTGAAAATGTAACGATTTGGAAATCGTTGAATGTTTCCAGAGCATTTTGTTCTTATGTATAATATTTTGTAAAGCACAAAGTATGAACTATGGATGAGATTGAGAACCTCCTTTTTTCTTTTATCTTATGTGAATTTGAATTCTGGATGTCGTTTTACTCCTCATTCAGTCACAATTAGTTATAATGTTTCCAATTTCTTTAGAATAAAATAGCAACAATTTGAACATGTGTTTAAAATGGATTTAATATTCTCTATCAACAAAAGTCCAGACTTAACGCAAATGTTATGTCTTCATCATTACCGTCCCTCCAACAAAGCTCTGTATGTGGGATTTATTCATCAATAAATACTCTGCTATCTTTCAACAGGAATTAAATATAAATAACTTGTTTCCTTCCTGTTGTCTCTCCAGACTGAGTTACTGTAATCTGTCAGAGAGAAGCTGTGAAGCTCTGTCCTCAGTTCTCAGCTCCCAGTCCTCTAGTCTGAGAGAGCTGGACCTGAGTAACAACGACCTACACGATTCAGGAGGGAAGCTGATCTCTGTTGGACTGAAAAGTCCACACTGCACACTGGATACTCTCAGGTCAGGATTCATTAACACATTCAACTTATGAACATTTAAAATCTGATTAACTTTAGTTGATAAAACAGCTGACATCTAGCTTAGTGTCTGCTGATATGATGAACTTCGGCAGTAGTTATTAGACTCAAAGTTAATTTCCATGAGGATTTTTCATTGTTTACTTTTGTTATTAAATAATTAAATACCACAGATGATTTTAATGAGTTATTCTAAATCTGGACCAAATTGTACCTGGACAACAAACAAACTTAAAACAAACACATGGCTCCACGTGTTGACAGTGTTCCTGTGTGTTGTTCTGTGTATTTGCAGTCTGTCAGGCTGTCTGATCTCAGAGGAAGGCTGTTCTTCTCTGGTCTCAGCTCTGAGCTCCAACCCCTCCCATCTGAGAGAGCTGGACCTGAGCTACAATCATCCAGGAGACTCAGAAGTGAAGCTACTCTCAGCAGGACTGAAGGATCCTCTCTGGAGACTGGACACTCTCAGGTACAAACTCTGATGAACATCTCTAGGAACTAAATGATAACTCCCATTTGTTAATAATTGATGTAGTTTGGACACGTCTCTGTATGTCGAAGGAACTGTCCGTGGTTTTAGGAAACATCCTTTTTTTCCTCTTTTCCGGGATCAAATCAGTTTCAACTTGACAGAGAAAGGTCCAGGACAGGTTTAGCCTAGCTTAGCTCAAAGCAGTGTGCTTTCTACGCTGTGAGAAGAGTGTGTGGATGAAGCATTAATCTACTCTTTCGGCAGACTAGTTAGCATGCTGTTTAAAATGTCAGTTGCCGGTGCTGCATGGCTCATGTGATCGAACATAGACGTACACTGATGCCTGGACCAATTATTGTACAAAGTTCCTCTTGTGCTGGGAGAGTACCGACTAATTTCAAAAAGTCCCTCAAAAAGCTTTTTCCTAGTTCCAGCAGTGCAAACACAATATATATGTTTGTGAGAGTGATTTAATGTTGATGTTTCTCTACAGAGAAAGGTCCAGTGTTGCACCAAATGCTTGCTCTTGGGGTAGTTGTTGGGTCTCTGTAAATCATAGTGTGGCATCCTGTTTGCACAATTCTTTCTATGAGACACTCATCTAATGATAACAATGTGTAAATACACACATAGTCTGTTCTGCTCTCTGCTATGTTCAGTTATATTTTCCTCATTATTTGACCCACAAACCATCCACTATTAATCAGAATATTAATTGTTATGACTTGATCTGTAGATCAGAGGTGGGCCTTCAGGGCCAGCAAGGCCTTCTCTGCTGGCCAAGAGATTGTCACAATCAGAAAATTATGTTTTTATAACTGAAGGCCTAGATATTCATTTCTAAAATAAATAAATATATATATATCAATTTCATATGTATTTTATAAATTGTATACGCTGCAAGTTTGCTTACATTTTTAGATGTAAAGTTAATGAAAGAAATGTGGATGTACTTTTTCTTCACATGATGAGCAGCTTTTGATGGATTTTTCAGCATTTTAGTGAAATGATTTTATAGCTATTACTGCTTGCTTTAGGTGTTAAAGATTTGAGCAGTGCCAGTGGCCGCTGTGCCTTTGTGTGTGCGTGGTGACGTGTGTGTTAAGCCCCCGCTGACTGGCTGGAATTTGTAGGGAAGCCTGTTGATTGCTGATTGTGTTATTTGTGTTTTTGATTGCTTTGTGGTCAACGTATGAGTAAATATGACAGGTTGTTGAGGGTTTGTTTTGGTTTCTTTGGTAATTCCATTCATTTTGACTATATGTGATGCAGCATTCTGTCGTACTGCGTGAAAGTGATGTCTTCAGTCAGCGTATGTTCATGTCTCTGCAGTAGTGTATTAGGTGTCTCTAGGTGTTAAATCACGTTATTCCATACGGTAATGTCCTAGTGTCATGGTGAGGTTATTCAAAGGTGATTTAATAACTGGAGGATAGTACTGAAGGCCCAGTTGTAGATAAACTCTCTCTCTCTCTCTCTGTCTGAGTGAATGCATGAATGTTGGTACAGAGTGAGTCTAAGGAGCGTGTGAGTTTCTATCTTTGTTTGATTGTTTCTGTGTATTTGGGGTTTTGTATGTGTTCATTTTGTTGTGTAGTTGTTAGTTATTAGTTGGTGGTGGGTTTTGTTCGGGTAGTTTGGTTGTCAGCCGGGCATCAGGCCTGTTGTTGCTGCCCCTGTGAAGAAGTTCCTGCAGGACACTAAAGGCCATTTTATGGTCGTGCCTAAAATTGACGGCGTAGCTGACGCGCACCTCCTGAAAAATGTAACTACACGTCGCACATCGCCAAAATAATAATCAAGATTATTTGTTGATTTTAACCACAAAAAAAGAATTGTCACATATAGGCTAATTATGTTACGTGTGAAACTACAGTTGAACCCAGGTGCAGACGATAACGCAGAGTCAGATAAAGTTTAACAGGTTTATTAGCAAATGTCCAAGTTCATGAATGCAACAAGGGAAAAACAAAGTCCTAATCCAATGGATTCCAGATCCAGGTTACAGAGCAGGAGTGGTACCGTAATGTCCAAGTGTCCGTCCCAATAGTCCAGAGATCCAGTGAGAGAGCAGAAATGGTGGATGGCAGGAGTGGAGTGGCAGCAGGAGTCAGGTTCCAAGAACTGTGGCAAAAGAGAACAAATCAGGGAAAGCAAAAAAATGAGAGCAGAAACAGTCAGCAGCAATACTAAGGTGTCGTCTTGACTAGGGACGGGCGTATCGATCCTGTGGTATCGATAGATCGATATACTCACGCTACTCATTTGGCATTGATTATAATAATAATATATATAATAATTGGGGGTGTATGCATCACTTTCAGCTGTTTTAGATTACTTACTTAAAGGAACACGCCGACTTATTGGGAATTTAGCTTATTCACCGTAACCACCAGAGTTAGACAAGTCGATACATACCCTTCTCTTCTCCGTGCGTGCTGTAATGCTGTCTGACGGCTCCAGCGGCATCAGGCCAGCACAGAACATGCAGGTGAATGGTTCCAGTAATCCTACTGCTCCCAATAAGTGACAAAATAACACCAACATGTTTCCTATTTACATGTTGTGATTTATAGAGTCACAGCGTGTACAAAAAACAACGTAACATGAGACACAGCCGTCTTCTAACTGTAAACAAACCGGGAACTATATTGTCAGGCGGAAGAATATAGTACTTGGGCGGAGTGATATGCTCGCAGCAAGCCTGTCTGAGAATATAGTTCCCGGTTTGTTTGCTGTTAGAAGATGGCTGTGTCTCATGTTACGTTGTTTTTTGTCCACGCTGTGACTCTACAAATCACAACATGTAAATAGGAACATGTTGGAGTTATTTTGTCACTTTTGTCACAATTTCGGAGCAGTAGGCTAGTTGGAACCAGTTACCTGCAGGATCTGTGCTAAGCAAAGCTAATGCTGGAACCGTCAGACAGCGTTACAGCACGCACGGAGATGAGAAGGGTATGTACTGACTTGTCTTACTCTGGGGGTTACGGTGAATAAGCTAAATTCCCAATAAGTCGGCGTGTTCCTTTAAATGACTATGTGCCGGGACACCCCTGTACCTGGCGGCGTATTGAGCTGGCCCATGTCACGTGACAGGAGACGAGCGAATGAGCGTCAACGTGCGACCCAATGCGTGCGACACAGCCAAGTTCATTTTCTCAGGGAACAACTGTCTTTCTTATGCAGGTTTATAGGATAAGGAAATCCTAGTTTATTCTTATCTTTATGACCTCTTGTTTTTGCTTCAGTGAAGTGTTACATGTTTACTTCTACAAAGAGGTTCAAAACATAACATTGATATGATGTATTAGTTTTTTTTCTTCCTTTTAGCTTTTTCTACCAAGATTAGTATTTTTTCTTTTTATGAGAAATAAGAAAAGTGAAAATCTGTGTGTTTTTGTTCATATTTAATTTATTTCATTCATATTTATGTTATTTATTTTAATTTTAATTTTATTATGTATTGACCATAATACATTTTGTATATATGGTCCGTATTTGTCTTGTGATTTGTCTTAAATGTAATAATATTTTTACTGACAAAAATTGCCAATAAGAAATTAACGGTATCGGTATCGATGAAAATGCAAGAAAAAGTATCGGTATCGTATCGAATCCTAAAAGTGTGGTATCGCCCATCCCTAGTCTTGACTATGATCCGATGAGGAGTGGTAGGTTGACCAGGTATTAGTAGCAGAGGTGTTTAGTGTTGATGTGCTGCAGCTGGAACCCTGACTCCCCCACACCAGACTCCACTCCTGCAATTAAGGACAGAGGGGAGGGGGAGAGCAGAGACAGAGAGCTGCCATGCAGCAGCAGGCCTAACAAATTATAACTGCTTTTACATCCATATTGTGCTACATTCCTCCTCTGTTGAAGGATACTATGCAGCAGGGGCGGAGCCAGACAATATTAGGCTCGTTCGAGATGAGCCAGATCTGCGCAGAATCGATTGCCGCCCAATGCATGCTGGGTAGATTTGTGTCCGACTTGATCCCGACTGGCTCTGACGTCATGCACACGTGGGCAACGATAATCTCACGAGACCAAGGCGGCCGCAGTTCTGAGACGCAGGTAGCGCAGTTGCTTTTCACTGACTGCAAGAGCCAGGCGGACGCAGGCAGACCCAGTGCATGCTGGGAAACGCCGGGATCTCAGCTGATCTAACAGCTGATTGGTTCAGAATCAACTCAACATGATGACATTTTAGATAACTTTTTATTGATTTTGAATCGGAGGGATTTTAACTGTGATTTGTCTGATTTAAAGGCTTATTCTGAACAGAACACATGTTGTGAGGCTGATAGTTATGTTTAAAAGTCAGAGAGACTAAATCTGTTCAGATTACAGATCATCTACAGTCTGATGGTAATTAAAATCAGCAACAGATCACATGTAGAGCATTCTGACAGCTACTCTGTCATAATCAAATCAACTGGAGACTGTGTAGGAGCTGATATATGGGACTGATAACAATTTATTAAATCGGAATCGGACCACAGTGTTTGTGTCACTTCCTGTTGAGCCTGAATGCTGCTGGAATCAGCTGGAAAACTGTCCGACTTGAGAGCTGACTTTTGTCACCGCCCCCCTCCGCCATTTTGGGAGGCTACCCTCCAGACCCGTTAATTGTTTGTATTTGTAGCAGGGGAGGTTGTTGCAATTCCTCACTATTTTTAAATGCCTGGAAAACACTGCTTTGTAAAAAAAGAAATGCTCCAGTGTCTCACACGATTGTCGTGGAAAACCATAGGAACCATGTGTTAAAGTTTTTTCGTTTCCCTACATGGAAAAAGCATGAAGGAGACTCTCCGATGTGACAAGGAGACGTCGGATTTCTTGGGTGGCTGAAAGGACCTTTCTCTGGTCCAGCACAGAGACACCACACTGACTGGAAAGGATCCCTACAGAGATAGACCGTTTAGTTAAAGAGAAAGATCATTTTAGTTTAACATCAAACATCTCTGAAATCACCATCACCAACCTCCACCAGACTCCATGTAAATAATCAGGACTTTACCGTGTATAGAGCCAGCATATCTCCACCAGACTCCATGTAAATAATCAGGACTTTTAGCGTGTATAGAGCCAGCATATTTCCACCAGACTCCATGTAAATAATCAGGACTTTTATCGTGTAAAGAGCCAGCATATTTCCACCAGATTCCATGTAAATAATCAGGACTTTTAGCATGTATAGAGCCAGCATATCTCCACCAGACTCCATGTAAATAATCAGGACTTTTAGCGTGTATAGAGCCAGCATATCTCCACCAGACTCCATGTAAATAATCAGGACTTTTAGCGTGTATAGAGCCAGCATATCTCCACCAGACTCCATGTAAATAATCAGGACTTTTAGCGTGTATAGAGCCAGTATATTTCCAACATGTAAATTGGTTTATTTCAACCAAACCAGAGTGGTAATTGTTGGAACAGTGGAAAGATGAACCAAGACGGCTTTTGGTAGTTTTCTGTCCATTTTGAATGAAGTGTGTTTTACGATGGTAAAAGTCCTGATTATTTACATGAAGTCTGGTGGAGTTTGGTGATGGTGATTTCGGGGCTGTTTCATGTTAAACTAAAAGGATCTTACTCTTTAACTAAAAGGTCTATCTCTGTAGGTATCCTTTCCATAATGTTGTCACCCACTTAGAATAATAATCTGAGTCTGTCAGCGGCAAAAACTGAACTTTTAGTGGACGCTAACTGATTAATATACTGGACCAGTTTCAGAGGTTGTTGTTCCTATCAGTTTGTCTCTGTAAGGGCCCTTTTCTTTCGCTGCCTTCTTCTTAATGTTCTCGTAATTTCTCTGTTTAAACCATGGATGTATTAAGTGAACAAGACGCCTTAATGATAATTCCTTGAGCCGTCTTTCCAGCTCCGTGTCTGTGTCGCTCTCACACTGTTGTCCCTGGCAACCGATAGTGTAGGATCCCAAAATGGTGGACGGGCTCAGACACCTCCCAAATCGTGACGTATGTCCTCATTCTCAATAAACATTCGGGGTTTAGCCCTAACCTAGGGGGGTCCGGGGGCATGCTCCCCCGGTGGAGATTTCTTTCCCAATTACGTCAGCTAATAAACCTAGGGGGGTCAGCTAAATGCACTATTTTTCAGGCTGTTTGAGATAATAGAAGGCCTAAAATTCTATACACTGTCTGGGAAAATGATGATAGTTACTCAGTAAAAAAGAAACTCAGTAGAGCCTACAACCTTTTTTGTATTTAATGGCTCTCCAGGTGTAGTGAATCCAAAACACCAAAAATGTTAAGGATGACTCATTTTCAACCCTGGCGTAACTAAAAAGAGGCAACCATTATCTGACTATGTTTAAGTTGGCTTACATAGGTAAAATTGGAATTTGGTGTAAACATCATTACTAATCTTAAGAGTTCAGTTCTGTTTAGTTTGTGCTTAGCTGATAAATTTGCTACATCAGAATCCATGAAATGGAAAAAATAACAATTGAAGCTTTAACTGCACAACAAGGTTTATCGTGTATTTTTAAACAATACACAAGTAATAATGTAATATAATAAAACAATAAAAATCTGTTTTAAAACAAGAACCATTTATTAATTCATGCATTTCAATTTATACAAAACTTATCCTTAACAGGTCAAATAGAAACTTAGAAAGAAAGCAATACAGGTGAGGATGAAGGCCAGGTGAGGAGGGTAGTGATGGTGTCGAGTGGAAGAAGAGCGACAGCACTTCTGATAATCCTGCAAGAAATGATAAGCACAAATCAATCAGAGGCAAAACATACAACTAATAATCAAACAAACCTAATACCTTTTTGGCCTATGGTATCCACCTTATTATTCACGGAAGAGTGGCACGGACATTTGTAAATGCAATGTGTCTGGCTTCCGATGTCATCCGCTTGCAGTTATTTCTCGTTGATTAGCTGATTAGAGATCTTGTCAGGTCGTATAAAAAATTATTTGTATTAAAATTCTAATACATTTGTACTGGAGTTTGGATTTACATGAGCTGTAAGCCCTTATCATCAAGATTAAAACAATAAAAGGCTTGAAATATTTTACTTTTCATGTAATGAATAGAGATTAGCTGTAAAACATGCCCTGAGATAACTTAGCATTTGATACAAGCTTTGTGTTTCGGGTTTTACGAGTGCCCCCCCCAATCCCCCTGTGTACATGACAAATCATCAGACAAATCATCCGCCCATCCAGCCCAGTCTCATGCCAGGTCGTTATATAGTCACGTTATTGAAATCTATTAAGTCGTGGACAGGTTACGTAAATGCCGTTTTTTTCGTGTGGCGATTACGAAATTGAAAGCAATGCATTTTAATGGGAAGCATATTTCGTGATTCCAGAACGAAAGCGAGTAGCGAGTAGTTGATAAGGCGAAAGTCCGCGTAGGGAGGTTGGTCGGGGTGGTGTTTGGGTCATAAAACACAGGACTTTCACGCCGGAGACCGGGGTTCGCGCCCCGCGTGTGGCAGTACCTTTGTCCCGCGTGTTGCAGTTCCTTTGTCGGCGTGTCCCGCGTGTGACGGTTCCTTTCCCAGTTCTTTTTTTTTCATAACCCCAACCGTCTCGTTATTGTGGCGTTTCATTTCCCGTGTCCTGCGAGTGGCGGCCCGCGAGTGCCGTTGTTTTGGCCGGCGTGTGGCGCCGCATTTCCCCGATCGCGAGTGGCGGCCCGTGCCGTTGTTTTGGCCGGCGTGTGGCGCCTCATTTCCCCGTAGTCGCGTCAGCATTTCCCCGATCGCGAGTGGCGGCCCGTGCCGTTGTTTTGGCCGGCTTGTGGCGCCTTTTGGCCGGCTTGTGGCACCTCATTTCCCCGTTCAAAAGTCGCTGCATATACACAAAAAAAACGTCAAAATCGTAACCTGTCCACGACTTAATAGATTACAATAACGTAACTATTACACGACCTGGCGTGAGACCGGGTTGGCCCATCTCTATTAGCAACTAATTTCTCTTAATAACAACTACTAATGTCAACTCGCAAGTTAGCCAACAATACAGTCCCTTAACTCAATGTCATGTTTCTGCTTGTGTTGTTTGGTTGTGCCATTGCACTTCCTGTTTTATTGTGACATTAACAGTCGCTGTTGTTCTAGGTCACTTGTCTTCCTCCTGTTTGCTTTTCCCGCCTGTTTGATTACCGTCCCCGCCCCTATTGAGTTTCACCTGTTTTGTTTTCAGCTTCCCCAGTCACCATTCATAAATACTCACCAGTCCCACTTCCCAGTGCCAGATTGTAGTTGTCGTCGTGTCACTCTCTCCAGCGTTATTCCCTCGTGTTTATCTTCCTGTCCAGACCTCTTCCCTGTGTCCTCGACTACGATTTTTGCCTGCCGTTTTTTGTACCTCTGCCTGCTCTTTGTTTGGGGACCAATAAAGACTGTTACCTGTGATACCTCTCAGAGTCGTGCATTTAAGTCCGCCGTTGTACCCTGTCACTCAAGCATTAAAACCTATAATACTGTCTATGGTTACAACAGCAGATTCACAATTTTTATTTTATTAGCGTACCGTTAGCTACAGTTAACACTAATAACACATTAGACAGCAGGTAACGTTAGCCTACCGTTACCTACAGTAAACACTAATAACACGTTACACATCAGATAAAGTTAGCCCACCGTTAGCTACAGTAAACTCTAATAACACGTTACACAGCAGGTTACGTTAGCCCACCATTGGCTACAGTAAACACTAATAACACTTTACACAGCAGGTAACGTTAGCCTACCGTTAGCTACAGTAAAAACTAATAACACATTAGACAGCAGTAACGTTAGCCTACCGTTAGCTACAGTAAACACTAATAACGTTACGCAGCAGGTAACGTTAGCCCACCGTTAGCTACAGTAAACACTAATAACATGTTACGCAGCAGGTAAAGTTAGCCCACTGTTAGCTACAGTAAACTCTAATAACACAGCAGGTAACGTTAGCCCTCCGTTAGCTACAGTAAACACTAATAACACGTTACACAGCAGGTAACGATAGCCTACCGTTAGCTACACTAAACACTATCAATACGTTATACAGCAGGTAACGTTAGCCCACCGTTAGCTACAGTTAACCCAAATAACACGTTATACAGCAGGTAACGTTAGCCTATCGTTAGCTACAGTTCACACTAATAACACGTTACACATCAGGTACTGTTAGCCCACCGTTAGCTACAGTAAACACTAATAACACAATACACATCAGATAAAGTTAGCCTACCGTTAGCTACAGTAAACACTAATGACACGTTACACAGCAGTTAACGTTAACATACCGTTAGCTACAGTAAACACTAATAACACGTTACACAGCAGATAACGTTAGCCTAACGTTAGCCTAGCGTTAGCTACACTAAACACTTTTAACACGTTACACAGAAGGTAACGTTAGCCTACCATTAGCTACAGTTAACACTAATAACATGTTACACAGCAGTTAACGTTAGCCCACCGTTAGCTACAGTAAACACTAATAACACGTTACACAGCAGGTAACGTTAGCCTACCGTTAGCTACAGTAAATACTAATAACACGTTACACAGCAGGTAACGTTAGCCCACCGTTAGCTACAGTAAACACTAATAACACGTTATACAGCAGGTAACGTTAGCCTAGCGTTAGCTACACTAAACACTTTTAACACGTTACACAGAAGGTAACGTTAGCCTACCATTAGCTACAGTTAACACTAATAACATGTTACACAGCAGGTAACGTTAGCCCACTGTTAGCTACAGTAAACTCTAATAACACGTTACACAGCAGGTAACGTTAGCCCACCGTTAGCTACAGTAAACACTAATAACACGTTACACAGCAGGTAACGTTAGCCTACCGTTAGCTACAGTAAACACTAAATAACACGTTACACAGCAGGTAACGTTAGCCTAGCGTTAGCTACAGCTAAACACTAACACGTTACACAGCAGGTAATGTTAGCCCACCGTTAGCTACAGTAAACACTAATAACACGTTACACAGCAGGTAACGTTAGCCTACCGTTAGCTACAGTAAACACTAATAACACAGAAGGTAACGTTAGCCTACCATTAGCTACAGTTAACACTAATAACATGTTACACAGCAGGTAACGTTAGCCCACCGTTAGCTACAGTAAACACTAATAACACGTTACACAGCAGGTAACGTTAGCCTACCGTTAGCTACAGTAAACACTAATAACACGTTACACAGCAGGTAACGTTAGCCTAGCGTTAGCTACTCTAAACACTAACACGTTACACAGCAGGTTATGTTAGCCTACTGTTAGCTACAGTAAACACTAATAACACGT
This sequence comes from Perca schrenkii, assembly GCA_025617405.1. Taxonomy (NCBI): domain Eukaryota; kingdom Metazoa; phylum Chordata; class Actinopteri; order Perciformes; family Percidae; genus Perca; species Perca schrenkii. Next base: position 91,956 of record JABUOV010000028.1, read on the forward strand.
TACACAGCAGGTAACGTTAGCCTAGCGTTAGCTACTCTAAACACTAACACGTACACAGCAGGTTATGTTAGCCTACCGTTAGCTACAGTAAACACTAATAACACGTTACACAGCAGGTAACGTTAGCCTACCGTTAGCTACAGTAAACACTAATAACACGTTACACAGCAGGTAACGTTAGCCCACCGTTAGCTACAGTAAACACTAATAACACGTTACACAGCAGGTAACGTTAGCCTAACGTTCGCTACAGTAAACACTAATAACACGTTACAGCAGGTAACGTTAGCCCTACCGTTAGCTACACTAAACACTATTTAACACGTTACACAGCAGGTAACATTAGTCCTATCGTTAGCTACAGTTAACACTAATAATACGTTACACATCAGATAAAGTTAGTCCTACCGTTAGCTACAGTAAACACTAATAACACGTTACACAGCAGGTAACGTTAGCCTACCGTTAGCTACAGTAAACACTAATAACACGTTACACAGCAGGTAACGTTAGCCTAGCGTTAGCTACAGTAAACACTAATACACGTTACACAGCAGGTTAATGTTAGCCTACTGTTAGCTACAGTAAACACTAATAACACGTTACACAGCAGGTAACGTTAGCCTAACGTTAGCCTAGCGTTAGCTATACTAAACACTTTTAACACGTTACACAGAAGGTAACGTTAGCCTACCATTAGCTACAGTTAACACTAATAACATGTTACACAGCAGGTAACGTTAGCCCACCGTTAGCTACAGTAAACACTAATAACACGTTACACAGCAGGTAACGTTAGCCTACCGTTAGCTACAGTAAACACTAATAACACGTTACACAGCAGGTAACGTTAGCCCACCGTTAGCTACAGTAAACACTAATAACACGTTATACAGCAGGTAACGTTAGCCTAGCGTTAGCTACACTAAACACTTTTAACACGTTACACAGAAGGTAACGTTAGCCTACCATTAGCTACAGTTAACACTAATAACATGTTACACAGCAGGTAACGTTAGCCCACTGTTAGCTACAGTAAACTCTAATAACACGTTACACAGCAGGTAACGTTAGCCCACCGTTAGCTACAGTAAACACTAATAACACGTTACACAGCAGGTAACGTTAGCCTACCGTTAGCTACAGTAAACACTAAATAACACGTTACACAGCAGGTAACGTTAGCCTAGCGTTAGCTACTCTAAACACTAACACGTTACACAGCAGGTTATGTTAGCCCACCGTTAGCTACAGTAAACACTAATAACACGTTAAACAGCAGGTAACGTTAGCCTACCGTTAGCTACAGTAAACACTAATAACACGTTACACAGCAGATAACGTTAGCCTAGCGTTAGCTACACTAAACACTTTTAACACGTTACACAGAAGGTAACGTTAGCCTACCATTAGCTACAGTTAAACACTAATAACACGTTACAGCAGGTAACGTTAGCCCACCGTTAGCTACAGTAAACACTAATAACAGTTAAACAGCAGGTAACGTTAGCATACCGTTAGCTACAGTAAACACTAATAACACGTTACACAGCAGGTTACGTTAGCCTACCGTTAGCTACAGTTAACACTCATAACACGTTACACAGCAGGTAAACGTTAGCCTACTGTTAGCTACAGTAAACACTAATAACACGTTACACAGCAGGTAACGTTAGCCTAGCGTTAGCTACAATAAACACTAATAATACGTTACACGCAGGTAGCGTAGTAACTACCGTTAGCTACACTAAACACTATAACACGTTAAACAGCAGGTAACGTTAGCCTACCGTTAGCTACAGTAAACACTAATAACACGTTACACAGCAGGTTACGTCAGCCTACCGTTAGCTACAGTTAACACTCATAACACGTTACACAGCAGGTAACATTATCCTATCGTTAGCTACAGTTACCACTAATAACACGTTACATCAGGTAACATTATCCTATCGTTAGCTACAGTTAACACTAATAACACGTTACACATCAGGTAATGTTAGCCCACCGTTAGCTACAGTAAACACTAATAACACGTTACACAGCAGGTAACGTTCACCGTTAGCTACAGTTAAACACTAATAACACGTTACACAGCAGGTAACGTTAGCTACGTAGCTACCCTAATAACCGTTACACAGCAGGTAACGTTAGCCTACTGTTAGCTACAGTAAACACTAATAACACGTTACACAGCAGGTAACGTTAGCCCACTCGTTAGCTACAGTAAACACTAATAACACGTTACACAGCAGGTAACATTATCCTATCGTTAGCTACAGTAAATACTAATAACACGTTACACAGCAGGTAACGTTAGCCCACCGTTAGCTACAGTAAACACTAATAACACGTTACACAGCAGGTAACGTTAGCCTACCATTAGCTACAGTAAACACTAATAACACGTTACACAGCAGGTAACGTTAGCCTACCGTTAGCTACACTAAACACTTTTAACACGTTACACAGAAGGTAACGTTAGACTACCATTAGCTACAGTTAACACTAATAACATGTTACACAGCAGGTAACGTTAGCCCACCGTTAGCTACAGTAAACACTAATAACACGTTATACAGCAGGTAACGTTAGCCCTACCGTTAGCTACAGTAAACACTAATAACACGTTACACAGCAGGTACGTAGCTACGTTAGCTACTCTAAACACTAACACGTTACACAGCAGGTTATGTTAGCCTACTGTTAGCTACAGTAAACACTAATAACACGTTACACAGCAGGTAACGTTAGCCTAGCGTTAGCTACTCTAAACACTAACACGTTACACAGCAGGTTATGTTAGCCTACCGTTAGCTACAGTAAACACTAATAACACGTTACACAGCAGGTAACGTTAGCCTAGCGTTAGCTACTCTAAACACTAATAATACGTTACACAGCAGGTTATGTTAGCCCACCGTTAGCTACAGTAAACACTAATAACACGTTAAACAGCAGGTAACGTTAGCCTACCGTTAGCTACAGTAAACACTAATAACACATTACACAGCAGATAACGTTAGCCTAGCGTTAGCTACACTAAACACTTTTAACACGTTACACAGAAGGTAACGTTAGCCTACCATTAGCTACAGTTAACACTAATAACACGTTACACAGCAGGTAACGTTAGCCCACCGTTAGCTACAGTAAACACTAATAACACGTTACACAGCAGGTAACGTTAGCCTACCGTTAGCTACAGTAAACACTAATAACACGTTACACAGCAGGTAACGTTAGCCTACCGTTAGCTACAGTAAACACTAATAACACGTTACACAGCAGGTAACGTTAGCCTACTGTTAGCTACAGTAAACACTAATAACACGTTACACAGCAGGTAACGTTAGCCTACCGTTAGCTACAGTTAACACTCATAACATGTTACACAGCAGGTAACATTATCCTATCGTTAGCTACACTAAACACTATTTAACACGTTACACAGAAGGTAACGTTAGCCCTACCATTAGCTACAGTTAACACTAATAACACGTTACACAGCAGGTAACGTTAGCCTACCGTTAGCTACAGTAAACACTAATAACAAGTTACGCAGCAGGTAACGTTAGCCCACCGTTAGCTACAGTAAACACTAATAAGACGTTACACAGCAGGTAACGTTAGCCTACCGTTAGCTACAGTAAACACTAATAACACGTTACACAGCAGGTAACGTTAGCCTACCGTTAGCTACAGTAAACACTAATAACACGTTACACAGCAGGTAACGTTAGCCTAGCGTTAGCTACACTAAACACTTTTAACACGTTACACAGAAGGTAACGTTAGCCTACCATTAGCTACAGTTAACACTAATAACATGTTACACAGCAGGTAACGTTAGCCCACCGTTAGCTACAGTAAACTCTAATAACACGTTACACAGCAGGTAACGTTAGCCCACCGTTAGCTACAGTAAACACTAATAACACGTTACACAGCAGGTAACGTTAGCCTACCGTTAGCTACAGTAAACACTAATAACACGTTACACAGCAGGTAACGTTAGCCTAGCGTTAGCTACTCTAAACACTAACACGTTACACAGCAGGTTATGTTAGCCTACCGTTAGCTACAGTAAACACTAATAACACGTTACACAGCAGGTAACGTTAGCCTACCGTTAGCTACAGTAAACACTAATAACACGTTACACAGCAGGTAACGTTAGCCTAGCGTTAGCTACACTAAACACTATTTAACATGTTACACAGCAGGTAACGTTAGCCTACCATTAGCTACAGTAAACACTAATAACATGTTACACAGCAGGTAACGTTAGCCCACCGTTAGCTACAGTAAACACTAATAACACGTTACACAGCAGGTAACGTTAGCCTACCGTTAGCTACAGTAAACACTAATAACACGTTACACAGCAGGTAACGTTAGCCTAGCGTTAGCTACTCTAAACACTAATAACACGTTACACAGCAGGTTATGTTAGCCCACCGTTAGCTACAGTAAACACTAATAACACGTTACACAGCAGGTAACGTTAGCCTACCGTTAGCTACAGTAAACACTAATAACACGTTACACAGCAGGTAACGTTAGCCTAGCGTTAGCTACACTAAACACTTTTAACACGTTACACAGAAGGTAACGTTAGCCTACCATTAGCTACAGTTAACACTAATAACATGTTACACAGCAGGTAACGTTAGCCCACCGTTAGCTACAGTAAACACTAATAACACGTTACACAGCAGGTAACGTTAGCCTACCGTTAGCTACAGTAAACACTAATAACACGTTACACAGCAGGTAACGTTAGCCTACCGTTAGCTACAGTAAACACTAATAACACGTTACACAGCAGGTAACGTTAGCCTACCGTTAGCTACAGTAAACACTAATAAAACGTTACACAGCAGGTAACGTTAGCCCTACCGTTAGCTACAGTAAACACTAATAACACGTTACACAGCAGGTAACGTTAGCCTAGCGTTAGCTACACTAAACACTTTTAACATGTTACACAGACGGTAACGTTAGCCTACCATTAGCTACAGTTAACACTAATAACATGTTACACAGCAGGTAACGTTAGCCCACCGTTAGCTACAGTAAACTCTAATAACACGTTACACAGCAGGTAACGTTAGCCCACTGTTAGCTACAGTAAACACTAATAACACGTTATACAGCAGGTAACGTTAGCCTACCGTTAGCTACAGTAAACACTAATAACACGTTATACAGCAGGTAACGTTAGCCTACCGTTAGCTACAGTAAACACTAATAACACGTTACACAGCAGGTAACGTTAGCCTAGCGTTAGCTACACTAAACACTTTTAACATGTTACACAGAAGGTAACGTTAGCCTACCATTAGCTACAGTTAACACTAATAACATGTTACACAGCAGGTAACGTTAGCCCACCGTTAGCTACAGTAAACTCTAATAACACGTTACACAGCAGGTAACGTTAGCCCACCGTTAGCTACAGTAAACACTAATAACACGTTATACAGCAGGTAACGTTAGCCTACCGTTAGCTACAGTAAACACTAATAACACGTTACACAGC
>JABUOV010000028.1:105000-127500 GCA_025617405.1 Perca schrenkii
TTATTTTGTATGAATAAGTAGGATGTTCTGGTAGATTCGGCTGACAAATAATCCACATATATTAATGTCCAAAGCAGGAATATGTACTTTTGGTCCTCCCAGCTAGCGTCAGGGTCTGTATGAGATAGAGCGGCGCTGCGTTTAAAAACCTCCTGTTTTTGAATGGAGTTTGGTTGGGCGATCTTCTCATATCTCCAGCCATATACTTTATATTTTCCACTGGTTATATATATTTCCTGTTAAATGACAAGCTGTGTGTCTGTCTGCGTTGTCTGTGTGTGTCAGTGTTTGTGTGTACGTGTGGTCTGTGTGTGTGTGTCTGTCTGTGTGTCTGTGTCTGCCTGTGTGTGTGTCTGTGTGTGTGTGTGTGTGTGTGTGTGTGTGTGTGTGTGTGTGTGTGTGTGTGTGTGTGTGTGTGTGTGTTGTCGGTGTGTGTGTGTGTCTGTGTGTGTCATCTGTGTGTGTGTGTGTCTGTGTGTGTCTGTCTGTTTGTCTGTGTGTGTGTGTGTGTGTGTGTGTGTGTGTGTGTGTGTGTGTGTGTGTGTGTGTCTTATATTAGAGCCTCTCCTAACAGCAGCCAGATGGGATAGTTCCAGTATTTTATTTTTATATTTTTGGGTCTTTTTTGTCAGAGGTTTGGCCTGAGTTTGTTTTGTCTTGTCTTCAGCATGGCGTCTTCCTATAAAATCCCCAAAAAGAAAGGGTCTGACTCCGCCCCTCTGCACACGTCACCGCTGTCCCGCCTCCAGAACTCCGCCCCTGAATTTAAGGTGGTATTAATAACTAACTAGCTGTTGGTTCTTTTAAGGTGGTATATATTTGATTTTGAGTTGAAGACTGTGATTGTCCGTTTTGTTTTGTCTGAACAGGGTGACAGGATGCATGCTGGGAGTGCACTGGGCTCGTCAGCGGGCAGACAGAGGTGTGTAGAGCGCCCCCTACAGGCCACACGCTGCATCACATCAACACATAACAGCACAGTAAGAGTGTCTATGTAAAGAATAAATGTCAAACGTGCGTCCAGCGCGCCTCTCTTCAGGGACATGGTCCGATCACTGCTGGGCCTCAACGTCCCCGACAGAGGAGCAGCAACGGCCAATCACAGACGAGGCTGGAGCAGCCAATCACAGCAGGGACAGAGTCGAGCAGAGTCGTCATCCAGCTGCTTCTCAAACGGGTGAGGTTTGATCACAGAAACAGAAACTACCGGCTGATTCCACCGCTAACACTCGTCTTTAATTATTCATCACTTACTCTTTCCAAATCCACATGAATAACGCTTCACGTCGGCTTAAAGAAGTCAAGTTTTTACTTTATTTTAGTACTTTTCTTAGTGTCAAGTGCAAAAAGCATTACATACTTTATCATACGACTTTTGTTTTATAATATTCAATAGAAACACGGGGGGCGGAAACCCAACACACACAACAGGGACGAGAAAAGACAGCAACAAAACGCACCAAAAAATAATTATGAAATGAAGCTACCTTCATGTGTGCTCGGGAATATTGAATGTTGGTCATTTAACAGAAATATCAGAGACTGAAGCATGTGGAAAGTGTGTTTTAAATGCAGTTATAACTTGAGTTTAAATCTCTGTTTAGCTTCTTTTGGAATTTGTGTCCGTTAGTTTTGTGTTTGATGTTTTCAACTCTGTTTAACAAGTTTTTGGTGCGTTCATTTTACTTTTTTGTCGTGTTTCATTGCTGCCGTTTTGACACTTTTTTTGGGGGGGTTTGTTTTAAAGGTTTGTTTTTGACGCTTTTTAGGTTGCTTTTTGATGCTTTTTATGTTGCTTTTTGATGCTTGTTAGATTGCTTTTTAGTTTGCTTTTTGATGCTTTTTTTAGGTTGCTTTTTAGGTTGCTTTTTGATGCTTGTTAGGTTGCTTTTTGATGCTTGTTAGGTTGCTTTTTAGGTTGCTTTTTGATGCTTGTTAGGTTGCTTTTTGATGCTTGTTAGGTTGCTTTTTAGGTTGCTTTTTGATGCTTTTTTTAGGTTGCTTTTTAGGTTGCTTTTTGATGCTTGTTAGGTTGCTTTTTGATGCTTGTTTAGGTTGCTTTTTAGGTTGCTTTTTGATGCTTGTTAGGTTGATTTTTAGGTTGCTTTTTGATGCTTGTTAGGTTGCTTTTTAGGTTGCTTTTTAGGTTGCTTTTTGATGCTTTTTTAGGTTGCTTTGAACTTTGAAGTTTTTGGGCTTTGTTTTGAAGGTTTGTTTTTATCGCCTTTAAGTGGCTTTATTGCAGCCATCATGGGTTGTTTTAAAGGAGCCTTACTGCGAGCGTAGCCCCAGTGTTTCTCAGGCCGACTCAGTGAGGATCAGCTGCACGTTGAGGACGTTGAGGTCTTTCTGGGTGTTTCTGCCTTTTGTTCTGCAGGACCGCTGAAGAGAGACGGGGAATAACATGCAGTGACTGAGAACTATCACAGACTACAGCATGTGGAAAGGGTTTTTAAATGAGAGCATGCATGTTGTGTGTCCGTCCACCAGATGGCGTCCTAAGAGAGCGTCAGACCGCCTGCTGCAGCCGGCCGTCCCGTCTCCTCCCCAGAAGAAGAGAAGTGATCTCCATGGTAACAATTTAAACATTTCAGACTCTTTAAAGCTCCGTCAGTCACTCGGCTCTGAGATGTTTGACTCCTTCATGGTTCCCTCTGAAAGATAAAAGCGTCTCCGTGGAGGCGCCGGACTCTCTGGCAGAGCTGCGCAGTGACGGGCATTCTGGGAGTCTGAGTTCTCCGGTGTGGAGGAGAGGTGAAGGGCATGCTGGGAGTCTGAGTTCTCCAGCGTGGAGGAGAGGGGACGATGCCAAGCTGAAGGTAAAGAACCAGGAGGATAGAAAGGACAAGTCTCAAGGCTTTAGAGTTTAGTTAACGTCACACGTGTTGAAATGTTCCCCAAACTAAAGAGAAGTCATCATGTGACGCTGACTGCTTGATCTAAACTTCCTCCAGACACATCATAGAAACATCAAACACAGCAACATAGAAAGAAACACCAGTCAAACACATTCAGGGATAATCGCCACTTTACTGTCGCTTTAATGATGCTTTTATTGTCACTTTTTTGTTGCTTTTTATGCTTTTTCTATGTTCTTTTTGTCACTTTTTTGACCCTTTTTCAATGTTTTTTAGTGGCTTTTTCGTTGATATTGATGATCGCTTTTTTTATGGTTTGTTTTATGTTTTTTTGTTGCTTTTTTGATGTTTTTTTTGTCCCTCTTTTGTGAACCGATCTGAAAAGCAGAAAGATCTCAGAACAGTCATATATAGATGTGAATCAAAGATGAATGGATGAGTTTTCAGCTTGTTAAATGTGAATATTTTCTAGTTTCTTCTCTCCTCCTTCCCTCCTGCGTCCTGCCTTCCCTTTTCTTTCCTTCCCTCATTACATAGTTACTTAAAAATGTACATAATGATTTTATAAAGTATACATATTGGTGAAATATGAGAAAATACATGTATGATGCTACGGACTCTTCCTTCTTTCTATCTTCCTTAAAACAAATGTGTTTGTTTTCAGGACGACACAGGAGAGAACTCTCCTCCCTCTGGGTCAGAACCAACCTCAGAAGACGACTTTGTGTCTCCGCCCAGAACCAGGAACGCATTGAGGGCGCCACCGGGAAGGGGGCGGAGCCTGGGCGGGAGGCGGGACCTGGGCGGGAGGCGGAGCCTGGACAGGACGGCCTGGCTCGCCGCCGGCAGGAACCTGAAGAAAGCTACTCCGACAGAACCCAGTGAGTGACAGCTACACGTTCAGGAGTTTAAATCCCTGTTTAGCTTCATTCAGTGTGCCGATGTGCTGCAATAAGCAGCAATCGGCACACTGACTATTATCCCCCATACTTATTATTGTGACACATTTTTGTCCCGCTACTAGTCACGGAGCTTTGCTAACACATGCACACAAAATACATCAAAATGTGTGTAATTATCGGGAACTGTGTGCTATGACTTTTCTAAGAGATTTGCCTCACGGTTTTTACGAAATCGACATTTCCCGTAGACTTTAATGGTAAATCTTCGGTAAATCGCTTAACATCGCTCAAAACAACCCCTCTTTGGGGCCATGCTGTATCGCCATACTTTAATGTAGAAAATTAATTAAAAGTTCAAAACCGAAGACAAGACTTTGGCCTTTATTGGGCTGAATGGGCATTCTGATATCAAGCACGGTTTCTACCAAATCACAGTTTATGTATCGTCCAGTTTTCAGATTTTCCAGTGTGTGTGTATGGGGACAGAATGTTGAGAGTTAGAGTGGAGGACAGAGGGGGGAGCTGCAGTACCATTCTCTGAAATCTTTCCAAACAAATTGCTCTCTCCCCTACAGTTTTCACTCTTCATACATCATGATTAGTCAAAATGCAGGAAATATTGTGCCGGTCGCAGACATGTAACTATGGAATCCACCGGACTTAAACTTTTGGCTCTGTTCATACCAACTGTCGATACTAACAATGAAAAAAACATCTGGAAGGATGCAGACAGTTCCCTGTTTGTTACCTGCTCTGTGTCAAATTTTCCTGCCTAATTTTCTAGTTTGTAATTAATGTAAATAATGTTTTTTGACGTTTTCAACTCTATTTATAAAGTTTTTGTTCAGTTCAGTTCAGTTTATTTGTCATTGCTACATCATAACAACGAAATATTGTTAGAGCAAAAACAAACAGACAGGCATATCATTTTAAGCTGTTCACCCGCTTGTTTTATCTATATATGTCCCCATGAAAATAATTAATTTACCCATGACTTTATACCTAGTTTACTTTAACTCCCCATAAATACCCCTAGAATGACTTTATACCTAAGTTAGCTTCCCATAAATCCCTCTAGAAAAATCCCATAAAGTGCTATGTCCATTAAAGTGCATGGTGCAATCGATAAATCATTGTAATTTTTTGCAGCAATGCAATGTCCAGGTCACAGGTATTGATGATGTATGGGCAGAGACATTATGTCACAAAGGGATGTCCGATGGGGAATGGGGGGGTAGTATGTCCATTAAGCAACCTGACAGCATGGGGGTAAAGACTGTTGGCTAGCCTGCTGGTTTTGGCCCTGATGGACCTATATCTTCTCCTCGAAGGCAGCAGTTGAAAGAGGTGACGGGCTGGATGTAAATGGTCTTGGAGGATGTTCTTCACTCGTTTCATACAGCGCGAGGTGTACACAGTTGGAATGTCTGGGAGGACGACCCCAATGATCTTTCCTGCGGCTCTCACCACTCTGTGTAGGGCCTCCTTCTCTGCGCTTGTGCAGGCAGCAAACCATACCGGTAACCCGTAGGTCAACACACTCTCCACTGCACAGTGGTAGAAGTTGACCATGAGTCTCTGGGGCAGTTTTGCCCACCTTAGCTTCCTAAGGAAGAAGAGGCGCTGTTGGGCCTTCGCTGTGGCAGAGGCGATGGTTTTCCCCCACGACACATCCTCCGTCACAGTCACACCTAAGAACTTAAAACTAGAGACCCTCTCCACCACCTCCTTCCCAATGAGGAGTGGAGAGTGGTTTAACTGTCCAGACCTACGGAAGTCCACTATGACTTCTTTAGTTTTCTTTGTGTTGAGGGTCAGGTTGTTGCTGCTGCACCATTCTGCCAGCAGTTGGACCTCTCGTCTGTATGCAGTCTCATTATTCCCGGTGATGAGCCCGAGCACTGTTGTGTCGTCGGCAAATTTTATTACATAATTGGATGGGAAAGAAGAACTGCAGTCGTGTGTAAAGAGTGTATATAGAAGTGGGCTAAGCACACAACCCTGAGGGGCCCCGGTGTTAATGGTCATGGTGGAGGACGTATGCTTGCCCACTCTGACATATTGTGTGCGATTTGTTAAAAAGTCCAGTATCCAATTGCATAATGTGCTGCCTAGTCCAAGTCCTTGTAGTTTATTACGTAGTTTGTTTGGCAAGATTGTATTAAATGCTGAACTGAAATCAACAAAGAGTAGCCTTGCATATGTGTTTCTGTGCTCTAGATGTTCTAGCAAAGTGTGTAACACAAAAGCTATGGCATCCTCTGTCGACTTGTTCTTCCTGTATGCAAACTGGTATTGATCTAGTGAGGGCGGTATGGCACTTTTTATGTGTGAGATGACCAGTCTCTCAAAACATTTTGCAATGATGGGGGTGAGTGCCACTGGCCTGTAGTCGTTCAGGCTTGTGACATTAGACTGCTTGGGGACTGGAACTATTATTTGGCGCTTTATTGCTGCAGTTTGGACACTTTTGTGACCCTTTTTATTAGAAGTTTTGGGGTTTGTTTTAAAGGTTTGTTTTTGACGCTGGTTTGAAGTTTTTGGGTTGTTTTAAAGGAGCCTTTCTGCGTCCGTAGTGCCGAATCGGTGAGAATCAGCTGCACGTTGAGGAGTTTTGTTTCTGGGTGTTTCTGCCTTTTATTCTGCAGGACAGCTGAAGAGATAACATGCAATAACATGCAGGAAGGACTGAGCCTTAGTACGCCGGCTGCACCTGCAGAAACTGCTCCGGTGTGAAAGCTGCCGTAGCTACCGTAGTTACCGTAGCCTGGCTGTTTCTCAGCACGTAGTCGCAGCCCTGGGCGGAGCCCTAGGCGGAGCAGTAAAATGAAGAATGAGTCATCATTTTGTGTCATCACTGACCGATGAAGGGTCATTCTCTTGGGGCGCTGCACAGTGGCTGCCCTGCAGTGTTCTCACGCAGGCATTTGTTTGTTGTTGTTTTTTATGTCTACCTGAGTGTTTGTGACTGTTTTTTATTGCTACATCTTAGGCTACTAGCCTCGGAACACTCATCATGGATCTCGCCCTGTGGTGCATGATCAGCTTGTTTTATGTGATTTTAAACAACTATTGCACCCAAGGACTCAACCACCATGCTGCTGGCGGCATTGTTTGTGAGTTTCACTACAGCAGAGAATCTCTACTGCTGTTGCGTAATCACCTACCTACGGAGAAAACTGTTGTCCTTTAATGTCAGCAGCAGTGTTCTTCAAACGTTCTACTATGCCTTTGTCGAAAGTGTTCTCTCCTTTGGCGTTATTTGTTGGTTTGGCAATGCCACTGAAGCACAGAAAAAGTACATCAGGAAAATAATAACAACATCAAGTAAACTATCAGGTATTCCATTACCAAGTATGGAAAGTGTGTATAAAAACAGAATACTGAGGAAGGCAAATAGCATTGTGGGTAATCAGAGGCACCCCCTTACCCCCTCATTTGAATTGCTGCCTTCAGGACGACGATATTGTGCTCCTCTGTTTACAAAAAACAGATCCAAGTTCTCCTTTGTTCCACAGGCCATCAAACTCCTTAATATATCTAATAGTTAACAAAGGTCCTGTACGGTAATAAGATCTTTATTTATTTATGTATCGTTATCCAGCTGGTCTGGAACCATACAACCCCCCTTCCCTTCCATACAAGTGCCCTGGTTTATGAGTAATAATATCTACATGTTACAGTCTTCTTTTTGTCTCTTTCTTTTTTATTTTTTGGATTAATGTAGTTAAAATGCCTTATGATGTGATTTCTGCTGCAACCTAATTTCCCCACGGGGACAATAAATAAACAAACAAACAAACAAACAAACTGGGCCTCACGTTTAGGACCTTTTAACTTGACTTTAAATCTATTGAGCTTTATTCCTAATGCTGTTTTATGTTCTCTGACGTTTTGGACGCTATTTATGAAGTTTTTAGCGTGTTTTTTGTTACTTTTTTTGCCACTGTTTTTGTAGTTTATTTGGCGCTTTATTGCTGCCGTTTGGACAATTTTGTGACACTTATTTGTAGAAGTTTTGGGGTTTGTTTTCAAGGTTGTTTTTTGTTGCTTTTATGTTGCATTTTTGGTTGCTTTTTGGGTGGCTTTTTTGATGTTATTTTAAAGTGTTTGGGGTTTGTTTTCAAGGTTGTTTTTTTGTCTCTTTATTGACATTTTTTTACCCTTCTTTGGAGCTTTCAAAGAAGGGTCTTTGGCTGGTTGTTATTCTGATCCTCTTTTCCTCTTTCCTTCTGCAGTCGTTCTGTCCAGTGAAGAAGAGGAGGAAGAAGAGGAGGAAGGAGACGGAGGAAAGAGGACGACACAAAGCTCAGAGCAGAGACCGGTAGGAGACTCAAACTACAGACTACACACTCAGACTCAGACTCACCGTCTTCATGTTCCCAGATGGTAGAAACACTGTTGTGTGTGTGTGTGTGTGTGTGTGTGTGTGTGTGTGTGTGTGTGTGTGTGTGTGTGTTGATAAATGTAAACTCTGCAGAGATGTTCCCAGAAGATACTTTATGAAGTTCTGTGTGTACTTTTTGAAGGAGTAATTGTCTCGTAAACATGAACTGATCTCTGGCGTGTGTTTGTAGGTCAGATCTGCAGGACACACACACACACACACACACACACACACACACACCTACCCCCACCCTGCTGGGACTCTAAGCAGAACCAGATATCTGGACCCCAGTTTGTTGTTTGATAACTAATGTTTACGGCTCTCAGCGAGTGTCTTTATGAGTTAAAATGTATTTTAACGGCCAGATGTTTACGCAGGTTTCTATCAGTCCTGTCAGCAGATTATTTAGTTTCACGCTGATTCTTTCCATATTTATTCAGTGTTTCGCACAACGTTGCATCAATGTTTGCCAAATTACAGTTTAGATTGTGTGCCCGAACTCGACCACAATATTTCCCGCCACTATCCTCGGGCCGGGCCCTTGATCAAGCATTTGGGTTTTTTAATCATGACTTTAATAGCCATATTCGGTGGGGAGAAAGCTATATGCTAGGGCTGCTCGATTATGGAAAAAAATATAATCACGATTATTGATTGCATGATTTGCATCTATTATCAAAGTATTTATTAGTAATACAGTGGAAATTAGTAGAAATGTGAATATTTGGTTAGCATGTTGATTTACGGTGTGTGCCCCTAAAATTATGGAGCCCTGCTGCTGAGAGAGCTGCTAGGGTCCAGGTGGTGGTGGTTTTTTGGGCCGGATCTTTATACCAAAAACAAATATGGAGTTGTTTTATTAGTTGGAATATGACAATACGTGTGTGTGTGTGTGTGTGTGTGTGTGTGTGTGTGTGTGTGTGTGTGTGTGTGTGTGTGTGTGTGTGTGTGTGTGTGTGTGTGTGTGTGTGTGTGTGTGTGTGTGTGTGTGTGTGTGTGTGTGTGTGTGTGTGTGTGTGTGTGTGTGTGTGTGTTCCAGACTCAGCCTGCTGGTTCTTCTTCTGGAGAATCTGAGGATAACAACCCACAGCCGTCCTTCCTGCAGCTGGACTTCACCTCGCTGCACGCTGGCCTCACGCACGCCCTCGCCAACGGAAAGATCATGGTGAGTACAGCTATCAACTGGGTGTGTGTGTGTGTGTGTGTGTGTGTGTGTCACACTTTGAGTGGTGCGTTTGCTGCCAAGCAGCCGTTGTAAGAGGTTTCAGCATTTTCTGCCCAAGTTCAGCACATTCAGTTTCTCTTTTTCCATGTTCTGTTCCAATACACACAGAGAGACACACACACACAGAAACACACACACACACACACACACATAGACACACACACACAGAGAGACACACACATACACACACACAGACACACACACACACACAGAGACACACGCACACACACACACACACACACAGAGACACACACACACATAGACACACACACACACAGAGACACACACACACACACACACACACACACACAGAGACACACAGTTACAGACACACACACACACACACACACACAGAGAGACACACACATGTATTTGATTTGCCCACAACTGGTTTCTGTTGTTTGTACTGTAGTTTTAATAATTCACATGTGTTTTCCAAAAGTGTGCCAGCTTTTTTTGTTTGCTTGTTTTAGTGTGTGTCTGTGTCTGTGTGTGTGTGTGTGTGTGTGTGTGTGTGTGTGTGTGTGTGTGTGTGTGTGTGTTTCTCTGGAACACACCTCATTTATTTCAGCATTAAAAGAGCCTCCAAACCAAACTGTTGCTCTCCGTAAACCTCGTTAAGACTCGAGTCTCTAACGAGCAATTAAGACTCAGCGGGAGCTTCAATTAGAGCGCCGTTAAAAAGCAGGAGGGCTCCAGGTTAGTAGGTCAGCGTGTCAGCCAATCAGAACGCTCCAATACTCGTTAGAGCTCAGTCCTCCCAGCTTCTTTATGGGAGAGTTGTAGTGATAACTCACACACACACACACAGACACACACACACACACACACACAGACACACACACACAGACACACACACACACACAGACACACACATACAGACACACAAAAAGCAACAAAAACGTTGATAGAATTGTAGAAAACTACGAAGAATTTGCTTAAAAACCTTTAAAAAGGCGACAAAAACTTAGTGAAGAGCCCAGTTTGGATTATTAAATCCAAATCCAAACTGTAATTTAAATTACAGAATAAATTAGAGAATAAAAAAGCTGAATAAAGTAGTTTTGATTAGATAATGTGTGTCATAAGGAGCAGTTTAAGGCTGAATCCCAATTCTCCCCCTTACCCCTTTACCCCTTACCCCTTTGTCTTACCCCTACCCTTGTCCCTCGATCCAAGTGGCAAGGGTTAGGGGTGAAAACATACCCCTATGAAATGGGACACCACTTGGTTACGGTAATGTCACCACTCGGTGTGTTTGTGCATGTTGCTTTAATGTTTTAATGTGACTTGCACTTACGATACCAAGACACATCCCTCGTGTGTGTAAACATACTTGGCAATAAAGCTTTTCTGATTCTGATACAGTATTGTTCACAAACTAAATCTTGTGCGTTTGTGTTGTGTGCAGATCACTGAGAACGGCATCACTATTCCTCTCAAAGGTAACAGCTCACCGATTATATTACATATATATATATACACACACACACAGGATTCTGACTTTATCATCATCAGTTTAAAGTGTGACTCTCCCCAAAATGCATCCTAGGGTATTTCTGTGAATGTATGTGAGTCAAACTTGAGTTTAAAAGCATATTTAGGACCGAATCGCCACTTTTAAGATTCACCGTATTCTCGTTGTTGGGTCAAATGGCCATATTTGCCATATTTTCAGTCAAAACGAGCCGATTTCCGAATGCAACGTAACAGGGAGGAGAATATAGATTGAAAGCTCCTAAAGCTTAGTTCCATATAAATGCACGTATGATTTTGTTTTGTCGTTACTGAAAAACTATATTGACCTTGTAGTTGAAAAAGGAGCCTTGTATGGAGTCTGTTCATCCGCATTTGGAAATCGACTGGTTTTGACTGATAAAATGACTGCGGTGAGTTGCCCAAATCCTTTCTTTTTAGTAAATCTGGGAACACAACCAGTGTTGTCAAAGCTGTCGTTAAGGTGTAAAGCTCTGGGTGATACTTGAAGCATAGTCTCATGTTGTGTCGAGCCTTCTTAGTGTTTATAAAATAGATATTTTGAGACTAGCATAAAACCAACACATTCAAAAGACCATTTGACCCAACAACGAGAATACGGTGAATCTTAAAAGTGGCGATTCGGTCCTAAATATGCTTTTAAACTAAAGTTTGACTCACATACATTCACAGAAATACCCTAGGATGCATTTTGGCGAGAGTTACGCTTTAAGGTTTTAATAATTTACTCTCTCTCTCTCTCTCTGTCTGTCTGTCTCCCGCTGTGTCTGTCTCTCTCAGGATCAGAGGAGGGGGACGTTACCGTGGTTGCGTCTCAGGTTCGGGGTTACGGTGTGTGGGATGGTGGCGTGGCTCAGGGAGGCACCTTATTGGCTGATTGGGAAGGTCCCGCCCCCTCGCTACTCTTCCTGTCGGTGACTGACCCTCAGGCTAACCTTCTGCAGAGAGAGCTGTCAGTCATCCAGACCTCTGCTGGACCAACAGGTACACACACACACACACACACACACACACACACACACACACACACACACACACACACACACACACACACAGAGACACACACACACACATAGAGACACACACACACACACACACAAAGAGAGACACACACACAGAGACACACACACAGAGACACACACAGCGACACACAGACACATAGAGAGACACACACACTTACTCAGACACACAAACACTCACTCAGACACACACACACACACACACACACAGTCAGACACACACACACACACACACACACACACACACACAGAGACAGACACAGACAGAGACACACTCTCACAGAGAGACACACACACGCACACACAGATAAACACACACACCTAAACTCACACACTCAGACACACACAGATATACACACACACACACACACACACACACACACACACACCCAGTGACTGTCTCCAGAATGTTCTGAGTGAAAGCTTGACTGGAGCTGTGAAGCTTCACGGAAAATTAACTTCTGACAGCTTCTGCTGCGGCTCCAGCTCCAGCGCTGGGCAGGAACCAAGCAGCCAATCAGGAGGCTTCTCCTGAGCCCCGCGGCCAATCACAGGGTCCGACCGCACGGGTGGATTTCTGCTCTGATTTAATTTGAACGGGGGAAAACAGCGATGGCTTCCAGCGAGAGATGTGGAAACATGACGAGACTTCAGAGAGGAGAGAGACACAACTCTCTGGCTTGTTTACGTCTCTCTCAGCCAATCAGAATCGTCTTGGGTGGAAATGTTTAGTGTCAAAACAAAAGCTGGAATGTTGTGGGGGAAAAACATAAAAATATTTTTGTAAGGACATGTCTGTATGTATATAGAAAAGAGACAAAAACTCTGAAAAACAACAAAAATTTTGAAACTTTTTAGAATAAAAGAGAAGAAAACTACGAAGAAATTGCTTAAAAACCTTGAAAAAGGCGACAAAAACTTTGTAAAATGCCTAGTTTTGATTATTTGATTATATATGGTGTGTTCAGGTGCATTCTGGGCGTGCTGGTCTTACAGGGAGGTGTGTTCAGGTGCATTCTGGTCTTACAGGGAGGTGTGTTCAGGTGCATTCTGGGCGTGCTGGTCTTACAGGGAGGTGTGTTCAGGTGCATTCTGGTCTTACAGGGAGGTGTGTTCAGGTGCATTCTGGGCGTGCTGGTCTTACAGGGAGGTGTGTTCAGGTGCATTCTGGTCTTACAGGGAGGTGTGTTCAGGTGCATTCTGGGCGTGCTGGTCTTACAGGGAGGTGTGTTCAGGTGCATTCTGGGCGTGCTGGTTTTACAGGGAGGTGTGTTCAGGTGCATTCTGGGCGTGCTGGTCTTACAGGAAGGTGTGTTCAGGTGCATTCTGGGCGTGCTGGTCTTACAGGAAGGTGTGTTCAGGTACATTCTGGGAGTATTGCTATCTTGAGGCAGTGGAAAGTGATCGCACCATTGACCAACAAAAACCACACACACACAGAAGATTGCTAATAAAAATATTAGGGTGTAAATCCTCCATCATAACAGCAATGCTCCAAGGTCCAAACGCGCCTGAGGCCCGTTCCAGAAAGCAGGTTTAGTGAAAACTCTGAGTTGGTTAACCCTGAGATGAGGGAAACTCTGGGTTTTCCGTTCCAGAAAGAGAGGTAACTTAACCTCGGAGTCAGTTACTATGGTAACTTAACCTCGGAGTCAGTTACTATGGTAACTGAGTCTGTGAACCTAACCTGGTCGGGAGCAGGTTTTCTTCAAGAAACCTCGAGTTTCTCTCAGTCTCCTCCCTCTGAGAGGGAGGGGAAACTCATTTCCTCATTCATTCATTCAGTCTGTATCAGGAGCATTTTAATGCAGTTTTATCTGCATGAATAAAAAAACGTAGCCTATTGGTTTATGTTAGGCAGACTAAAATGTTTTTTGTTCTCAAACATGTCATGTCCTTTTGTCGACGATCCCGTTGATGAAAAAGCTGTGAGATGATATTGAGTCCCGAATATACTAGATGTTTTTTCATTTCCACATAACCGATTGATTGGAGAGGTATTTTTTATCACAGTCTATAGATATGATACCTTACCCTTCCACTAGTTCAACATCGTGGACAGGCTTTAACATCCCAGCAGATTCTTTGTGTCGCATTACGTTTTTTGCAAACGGCAGTTTTCTTTATAACAGCAGCGGATCATACTGTAATAGTAAAGCCACTGTGTGTGTATCTGTGTGTGTATCTGTGTGTGTGTATCTGTGTGTATTAGTGTGTAGTGGATCATACTGTAATAGTAAAGCCACTGTGTGTGTATCTGTGTGTATCTGTGTGTATTGGTGTGTATATGGATCATACTGTAATAGTAAAGCCACTGTATGCAGAGCCGTCAGAAAAGTGTGATCGCTCTGAAACGTTTTTTAAACGTGTTCCCTGGACACAAACCAGTGAGAGCCATTAAAAAGAAATAAATGATTATACTTATAATTCTGTTAATGATCATGGTGCTGCAGCCTCAGAATGGGAATAGTATAGTTTACTTTTTCGCCCGCAGGATTGCACCTGAATGAAATTATAGGTGTAGCCTACATTTCCAGTTTTCACCAGTAAAGTTAACTGTGATTAAATATGAAATTAATACACTGTTAATGCCTACGCATTGACTCGAGCAGCAGTTTTCTCCCACACCAATTCTCTCTCTTTTGCAGCAGCAGCCGCTGTCTTGCTTTTTTAACGAAATACATGTTCAAACCATTGACTGTTAATATCTATGGTTCATAGACTGTTAATATCTATGGTTCAAACCATAGACTGTTAATATCTATGGTTCAAACCATAGACTGTTAATATCTATGGTTCAAACCATAGACTGTTAATATCTATGGTTCAAACTCGCTCTTTGTGCGCATGAGTATTTCCGCCGACCCGTTTGTTTGTGGTTGTTACCATGGTGAATCGTAGAATCATGGCTCCATTCATGCTGCCTTTTGTGCACGCGCGTAACCCTGAGTGAACATACTCCGAGTTGATTGAACCAACTCATATCAGCTGTTCTGGAACCGAAAACTCAGAGTTTCCATCTGAGGGTAAATCAACTCAGACATCAGGGTTAGACTCAGAGTTTGTTAAACCTCCTACCTGGAACGGACCCCTGGCTTTTAAAGGGAATGGGAGATGATCTCTGAAGGAGGGAGGAGACGAGGGAAGGAGACGAGGGAAGGAGATGAGGGAAGGAGGGAAGGAGATGAGGGAAGGAGGGAGGAGACGAGGGAAGGAGGGAGGAGATGAGGGAAGGAGGGAAGGATGGAGGGTGTGTATGTGTGTAACCTGTGAGCTGGTGTCTCCTCCTCTCCTCCAGGGGCCTCCCTGCTCCTTCCTCCTGCTGGTGGTGAAGGAGGGAGGAGACGAGGGAAGGAGGGAGGAGATGAGGGAAGGAGGGAAGGATGGAGGGTGTGTATGTGTGTAACCTGTGAGCTGGTGTCTCCTCCTCTCCTCCAGGGCCTCCCTGCTCCTTCCTCCTGCTGGTGCTGAAGGAGGGAGGAGACGAGGGAAGGAGGGAGGAGATGAGGGAAGGAGGGAAGGATGGAGGGTGTGTATGTGTGTAACCTGTGAGCTGGTGTCTCCTCCTCTCCTCCAGGGCCTCCCTGCTCCTTCCTCCTGCTGGTGCTGAAGGAGGGAGGAGACGAGGGAAGGAGGGAGGAGATGAGGGAAGGAGGGAAGGATGGAGGGTGTGTATGTGTGTAACCTGTGAGCTGGTGTCTCCTCCTCTCCTCCAGGGCCTCCCTGCTCCTTCCTCCTGCTGGTGCTGAAGGAGGGAGGAGACGAGGGAAGGAGGGAGGAGACGAGGGAAGGAGTGAAGGATGGAGGGTGTGTATGTGTGTAACCTGTGAGCTGGTGTCTCCTCCTCTCCTCCAGGGCCTCCCTGCTCCTTCCTCCTGCTGGTGCTGAAGGAGGGAGGAGACGAGGGAAGGAGGGAGGAGATGAGGGAAGGAGGGAAGGATGGAGGGTGTGTATGTGTGTAACCTGTGAGCTGGTGTCTCCTCCTCTCCTCCAGGGCCTCCCTGCTCCTTCCTCCTGCTGGTGCTGAAGGAGGGAGGAGACGAGGGAGGGAGGAGAGGGAGGAGACGAGGGAAGGAGAGAAGGATGGAGGGTGTGTATGTGTGTAACCTGTGAGCTGGTGTCTCCTCCTCTCCTCCAGGGCCTCCCTGCTCCTTCCTCCTGCTGGTGCTGAAGGAGGGAGGAGACGAGGGAAGGAGGGAGGAGACAAGGGAAGGAGGGAGGAGACGAGGGAAGGAGAGAAGGATGGAGGGTGTGTATGTGTGTAACCTGTGAGCTGGTGTCTCCTCCTCTCCTCCAGGGCCTCCCTGCTCCTTCCTCCTGCTGGTGCTGAAGGAGCAGCTGACGGGGCTGCAGGCCGCCCTGCTGGCCTCCTTCCTGGACATGGAGGAGTACAGGAAGTCCTCCTCCCCCCAAGGTCCCGCCTCCCCTCTGGACTGGACCAATGGGCTGCTGCTCCTCCACAGCTGCCCCCCTCCCCTGGACCAGCACCTCCTCCGTCTGCTGGGACACTCGGCAGTAAGACTCCTTCCCTCCTTCCCTCTTCCCTTTGTCTCCTCCCTCCTACCCTTGTCTCCTCCCTCCTTCCCTTGTCTACTCTCTCTTTTCCTTGTCTCCTCCCTCCTTCCCTTGTCTACTCTCTCTTTTCCTTGTCTCCTCCCTCCTAACCTTGTCTCCTCCCTCCTTCCCTTGTCTCCTCTCTCTTTTCCTTGTCTCCTCCCTCCTACCCTTGTCTCCTCTCTCTTTTCCTTTTCTCCTCCCTCCTTCCCTTGTCTCCTTCCTCCTTCCCTTGTCTCTTCCCTACATTGTGTCCTACCAGACTACACAGCAACCCCACAGTTTTGTGTGTGTGTGTGTGTGTGTGTGTGTGTGTGTGTGTGTGTGTGTGTGTGTGTGTGTGTGTGTGTGTTTAGGTGAGAAGCAGCCAGAGGAACAGGAAGTCCCCGCTGAATGCTGCTGGTCTGCAGCAGCTTCCCTCCAGGTAACTACACACAGACACACTCACACACACACACAGAAACACACACAGACACACACACACAGTATGCAGAGACACACACACAGACACACACACACAGTATGCAGAGACACACACACAGACACACACACACAGTATGCAGAGACACACACACAGACACACACACACACAGTGTGCAGAAACACACACACACAGAAACACAAACACACACACACAGAGAGACACACACACAGTATGCAGAGACACACACACACAGTATGCAGAGACACACACACACACACAGAGACACGCACACACACACACACACACACAGAGACACACACAGAGGATGTGCTGTGTTCTAAGTGTTCTGATTGGACCATGTGGTTGTTGATGCTCAGAGTGTTCTGATTGGACCATGTGGTTGTTGATGCTCAGAGTGTTCTGATTGGACCGTGTGGTTGTTGATGCTCAGGTTGATCCAGTATCCCGCGGCGCCCTCTAAAGGACGGATCACCGTGACGACGGAGGACCTGGCCTGTCTGGGCAGCGGCGAGTTCCTCAACGACGTCATCATCGACTTCTACCTCAAGTCAGTCTGAGTCAGTCAGGAAGAGAACCAACCAATCAGAGAGCTGGAACTCACTTAAAGGGATACGCCACTGTTTGTTGAAATAGGTCTTATCACGGGCTACCCTGGCTGTAGATAGGTGGGCCAATGCATTTTATGTCTCAGTGCAAGTAATTAGGTTGTTTTTTTTGTCTTTCGTTGGCTCACTTTTACTCACAACATGCTAACCGGCACCATAGGATTCCATTCGCTATGCTAAGCTAACTAGCGGCGGCAATGCATGCACAAAAAATGCATTGGCCCACCTATCTCCAGCTAGGGGAGACCGTGATAAACCCTATTTCAACAAACGGTGGCGTATCCCTTTAAGCTACATTCACACCACAAGTCTTAGTCCCTAATTCAGATTTTTTTGCTCAGATCTGATTGGTTGTTTGTCTGATCACATGACCTTTTTAATTGTGGCCTATATAGCAGATTTCAGTGTGAACTGTTGTGTGGTTTTGAACTGACCCGCATGCACAAAAGACCAATACCAATGACATCAGACGCAGCACGCTGTTACAGCACTAAAGTTAGGAAGGTTATGGAGGAAGTCAGCATTTTGGCTTTTAATTCAAAATGTTTGTGTAATGGCAGCTGTAACATTAAAGTGATGGTTGGGAGTAATTTCACCCTAGGGTCCTTTGAGGCTTTTCTTGGAGGAAAAGATGTTGTTTGCTCTTCTCCCGACTGGTTTCGGCAAGAGTTAGATCTGATTGGTTGATTTGGCCTGTCTATCACCAACTATAGGTTGTGATAGACGGATGGTTTATCCAATCAGATAACCAGGATTTTCGCCCCATCCCAAAAGTTCTCCAACGGAAAGTTCCCAGATGGATATGCCGAGCTAATGAGAAACGATCCATCTGGTGGAGTCAGGTTACACATTTGTCACCTTTTTTGTAAATTTGTTGCTTTTCTGACATTTTTGTACGCTTTTTGGCACATTTTTGTTGACATGAAGCCCCACAAAAGTCATCAGAAGAGTTCCTGATGATACATTTTTTTTTAACAACAGCCTGAATATGAAAACTCTCTCTGCTTCTTCTGGGGGAATTTCTGAGTCTCAGAGTCAGCAAATCTGCCCAAATTTAGCTTTTGAAAAATAAAAAAGAGTATACTAAAGCTTCTGTAACTATGGGGAATGTATCCTCCATGTGAAGCATCTGGACCCATTGTTGGTGAGATGAACCACAGATATGGACCGAACTGCAAGCAGTAACGGATATATTTCTGATTATTTCTTTGATACAGGTGTGACAATAGATTACAGAAGAGACGTGGACTGTGGACTGTCAACAAAGTTAGTTTGATAACTAACAAAAGGGTCTGAAGACCAAAACAATTACAATTGAACAGAAATAGTCTGAGAAACTATTAAATTAAGAATAAAATGAATTGCCCTGTTGCTGAAATGTGCTATATAAATAAAGCTGCCTGGCCTTTTGAATGTGAAGTAACTGCAGTTTAAAAAAGCCCTCCTAGTTGTTTAACACAACTAGGAGGGCCAAAATGTATCGTGAACCCAAATTGTAAGGGCCAGATTTGGCCCGCGGGCCTTGAGTTTGACACCGGTGTTCTCTGTTTTGGATGCTGTTCTTTAGGTATCTGGTTGTGGAGGGAGTGGGGGGTCCGGTGGCCGAGAGGAGTCACATCTTCAGCAGCTTCTTCTACAAACAGCTGAGCAGACGGAGAGCTGCCGGGGACGACAGCACCACCTCTGTCCCGTAAGTCAACCATAATAATCTGCTACTTATTATTATTATTATTATTATTATTATTATTATTATTACACTCTAAAAACTCCTGGGTTAAAAGGGACCAACTAATTTCTGGGTTATTTCAACCCATAAAATTGGGTTATTCTTTTTGACCTAATTTCTGGGTTAAATACTTAACCCAAATGTTGGGTTAAAATAACTCAACATTGTAGTTAATATAATCCAACTTCTGGGTCAAAAGAACAACCCCATTGGTCCCTTTTTAACCCAGGAGTTGGGTCACAAATAACCTAACTTGGGTTACTATGCCAGTATGCCTTATTATATGTATGTATGTATGTATGTATGTACATATGTATATGTATGGGGAATCACTTTTTCTTCTCTTTTTCATCCAATGCAGTTTTTGCGAGTTTCATCGCATAAAATTGCATAAATATCTCGCATATTCCATCGCATTTTTTAAGAAAACGTACTGCATAATCAAGGATTTTTGCCCATAACAATCACAAAAAACTCAGTGTTTTACTGGAAGGACTGATGAGAGAGAGAGAGAGAGAGAGAGAGAGAGAGAGAGAGCCCTATAACCCAGAACATGGGTTACTCTTTGAAAAATAACCCAGGAATTGGGTGGAAATATTAGCCCTATAACCCAGAAAATGGTTACTCTCTGAAAAAATAACCCATCATTTTACCCCAACACAAATAACCCAGAAACTGGGTTGAAGAAATAACCCAGGAGTTTTTAGAGTGTATCGTTTGTTAATAAAAGACAGAATTAGGGCTACCGCTGTCTGAAAATCCTGGTTATCTGATTGGATAAACCACCTATGTTGGTGATAGATGCTTCTCGTTGCGTCACACCTAAACCCGCCTCAAAACCACCGCTGATTGGTCGGTCGTTTGGCGACCAAGATTTAGGGGCCACCCTAAATCCAATCCAATATGCTGGGCGAAAAAAACCAACCTAAGGACCCCCCAGAGCTAGGTTAAAGGGCCAGTCTCTCATAAACTACTAGAGAGTATGTCAAAGTAAAAGTACGTTACCATTAAAAGACTTTAGAATATCTACTGCAGTAAAAGTCCAAGTATTTGTTAGAAAGATTTGTTTTTCCATAGGTTATTGTAGATACAGTTGCATGGTATATTCCATGTAGAGGCTCAGTCATGTCTCTTATGTATCTTCTGTATAGATCAGGGAGGTCAAACTCATTTTCCCAGAGGGCTACACTGGAAAAGGAGAATCACACCAAGGGCCGGACATGCTTTGGTTACTGAATGTCACTTTTTTTTAACATTTTGGTTGCTTTTTTTCCTCATTTTTGTTGGCGTTTTTGTGGCTTTCTCAGACATGTGTCACCTTTTCTGTAAATTAGTTGCTTTTTCCGACATTTTTTGACACATTTTTGACACAAAGCTCTACAGAAGTCATCAAAAGAGTTCCTTCTCGGGGAGTTTCTGAGTCTCAGAGTCGGCAAATCTGCCATATTCTGCTTTTAAATGTCACGTAACTGCAGTTTAAAAAACACTGTCCTGTGTTTTTGGTTTGGTGCACAACTAGGAGGGCCAAAATGTATGGTGAACCCAGGTTGATATATACGGGCCAGATTTGGCCCGCAGGCCTTGAGTTTGACACAGGTGGTATAGAGTAAACGAGCTGGTTCTTCATCTTAGATTAGTTTTGTTGAGTAAACCTGTGTGTGTGTGTGTGTGTTCGTTCCCCAGTGATCGAGACATGAGGCATCAGAGGGTTAAAACGTGGACTCGCAACGTGGACATCTTCACCAAAGACTTCCTGTTTGTTCCTGTCAATCAAGAGTAAGAACCAGTCTGCTTTCCTCCTTTAACAAGTTACCGTACAAGTTAGGGAGGCTGGGGGGGGGGGGGGGGTGTGTGTGTGTGTGTGTGTGTGTGTGTGTGTGTGTGTGTCTGTGTGTGTGTGTGTGTGTGTGTGTCTGTGTGTGTCTGTGTGTCTGTGTGTGTCTGTGTGTGTCTGTGTGTGTGTGTGTGTGTGTGTGTGTGTGTGTGTGTGTGTGTGTGTGTGTGTGTGTGTGTGTGTGTCTGTGTGTGTGTGTGTGTGTCTGTGTGTGTCTGTGTGTGTGTGTGTGTCTGTGTGTGAGTCCTATCAGAATAAGAGCTCCTGACTCCCAGATGTGGTTGTTTACGTCTCAGTCATTGCTGTTCTGATTATATTCTGTTTGTCCCATGTTCTCTTCATCTTCTCTTTGAAGCCATTTTATGACTGTTTGTCACATTTTTACAGCCTTTTTTCTGTGCAACATTTGGCCGATGTTTGGGCATTTTTTTGTTTAGTTATTGGGGCATTTTTTCCAGACATTCGTCCCATTTTTATGGATGTTTTTGTACAACATCCTTAACATTTTCATGCTGTTTCTGTTTGATTTTCGGGCCATTTTTGACACATTTTTGTGGCATTTTGTCCTATAAATGTCAGACGGTGTTATACTGGCCCTCATTTATGAAACGTGCGTACGACCTAAAACAGGCGTACGACGGGCGTACGCCGATTCCTACGCAAAGCTCGGCATTTATCAATTTGGACGTGAGCGTAGGCTGCGATCAAATCTCACGTCTGGTCTGAACTCGTGTACGCAAATTTTGGAGTCAGTGTGGACTTGCGGTGCAGCATATAATCAGTTTAACAGGAGAAGGAGAAGTCATCAGTTGATCACTTATCAGCAATGGCAGATCTGGCTCTTTAAGAAGACCTCCATGCGCCGGTCTGCAACATTGTTTTAGCCTGGGGGGGTTCTGCACAACATCGCACAGGAAAACACGGTGCCATAAATGTAGTGATGGAGCCAGATGACCCGATGCCCAGAGAGCAGTGTCCAGAACAGCCCCAACTGGGGGCTATACCAAGGAGACAGGATATTATTCTTCGCTTTTAAAAGGTAGCCTATAGTGTTATGTTTGGCAATGATACTCAATACAGGAAACATGACGATGCACAACATTTTTATTTATTCTTCAGGTTTTTGTTTCTCTTTCAAGTGAATGATTTATTTCTGCCATTGACCGAGTTATTTTGGCTTGTTTTTCCAGCCCCTCTGCTGTCAGGAGACAGGGTCCAGCTGGTTCTGACTCATGAAAAACAACACGAGTAAAATAAAAGACACTGCATAAACTCCGCTACCGTGTGTTTATTTAATTATAGGTACACCTACATGTAGGCCTAATAGATTGCAATAGAAGCCTGTATATTAGGACTATAGAAAAATGTGTCAAGGATGTATAAATTAAATAGGCTAAACTTCAGCTGGAGTCCGATTTAGCCTATACTACGGCAACACTGTTGATCAG
>JABUOV010000028.1:137500-157500 GCA_025617405.1 Perca schrenkii
AGAGCAGACAAACGTTACCATAGCAACCCACCGAGCCGTCAACGTTACCACGGCAACCCACCGAGCCGTTAACTCACCTGTGCAATTAGTAATTTATATTTTTATACGTTGTCAATGTTTGATTTACTTTGAAATGTTTAATGCTTTAAATAAAGTTTTTTCAAACAAAGATTTAATTGTCCAGTTGGTCTTTGTGTGTGTGTTCCTGTATCTGTGTGTGTGTGTGTGTGTGTGTTTGTGTGTATGTGTGTGTGTGTTTTCTGTGTGCGACTGTGTGTGTGTGTGTGTCTTTCTCTGTGCGACTGTGTGTGTGTGTGTGTGTGTCTTTCTGTGTGCGACTGTGTGTGTGTGTGTGTGTGTGTGTGTGTGTGTGTCTTTCTGTGTGCGACTGTGTGTGTGTGTGTGTGTGCGTGTCTGTGTGTCTGTGTCTGTGTGTGTGTGTGTAATCTCAGGTATTAGCCCCCCCCTTGCCCCCTGCCAGCCAATCAGCTTACAGCTCATTAAGTGGATCAGACAGCAGGGGGCAGATCTTAAACATTTAGAGACAAAACAGCTGATTACTGGAAGGTAAGAATGGATTTAAACATCCTCTACTACTATCGATATTCTATATATTCTTTATATTATTATATTTAAACATCCTCCACAGCATTAATCATTCATAAATTAAACATCTAGACTATGTCAACAACTCTACTTCAGAAACTGCACTAAAAAATGAAAATGGTCAACATATTGCACAAAAAGAGGCTCAAATGTTGCAAAGATTTGCTCGGGAACTGCATGTAAAATGTCATGAAATGTGACAAAAATATCTCATGGAAATAGTTTGAAAATGTGATGAGAAATGTTCCAAAAGTTAAGCCCAAAATGAGCCATAAGTGCCTGATATATATACTGGAGAGAGAGAGCCTGGTAAACAGTCCTAAGGTAGGTGTGTGTGTGTGTCTCAGTGTGTGTGTGTGTGTGTGTGTGTGTTTGTGTATATATATCTGTGTGTGTATATCTCAGTGTGTGTGTATATCTGTGTGTGTGTGTATATATCTCAATGTATATCTCAGTGTGTGTGTGTGTATCTCAGTGTGTCTCAGTGTGTGTATATATATCTGTGTGTGTATATATCTCTATGTGTGTGTATATCTCATTGTGTGTATGTGTTTGTCTCAGTGTGCGTCTCTGTGTGTGTGTGTGTGTGTCTCAGTGTGTGTGCGTGTCCTCCATTAATCCTGTCATCCTATAAAAGATGTCTGCTATTGTTGTCGGTGACCCAGCGGGGGGGTCAGAGTCTGAGGACGATTACTGCTCCTCTTTAGGAGCTAATCATGGTCCGCTAACTCCCCTTAACTTCTACTGGTTCCTCAACACTGTTTACTTTAGGACCTAATGTTGGAAAATACCACCAAAATAGTTTCTTAAAAAGAAAAAACATTGGAAAATGGCGTCAAAAATGTTGGTAAAAAAGCACCAAAAACATTGGTAAAAAAGTGCTAAAAACATTGGTACAAAAAAAGGGCCAAAAATGTTGCTAAAAAAGCACCATAAACTTTGGTAAAATAGCGCCAAAAATGTTGGTAAAAAAGCACCAAAAACATTGGAAAATGGCACCAAAAATGTTGGTAACAAAATGTTGGAAATAAGCGCCAAAAACATTGGAAAATGGCGTCAAAAACGTTGGTAAAAAAAAGCGCCAAAAACGTTGGTAAAAAAGCGCCAAAAACGTTGGTAAATAAGCGCCAAAAACGTTGGTAAATAAGCACCAAAAACGTTGGTAAAAAAGTGCCAAAAACGTTGGTAAAAAAGCGCCAAAAACGTTGGTAAAAAAGCGCCAAAAACGTTGGTAAATAAGCGCCAAAAACGTTGGTAAAAAAGTGCCAAAAACGTTGGTAAATAAGCGCCAAAAACGTTGGTAAATAAGCGCCAAAAACGTTGGTATAAAAGTGCCAAAAACGTTGGTAAATAAGCGCCAAAAACGTTGGTAAATAAGCGCCAAAGACGTTGGTAAAAAAGTGCCAAAAACGTTGGTAAATAAGCACCAAAAATTTTGCTAAAAAAGCACCAAAAACATTGGAAAATGGCACCAAAAATGTTGGTAACAAAATGTTGGAAATAAGCGCCAAAAACATTGGAAAATGGCGTCAAAAACGTTGGTAAAAAAAGCGCCAAAAACGTTGGTAAAAAAGCGCCAAAAACGTTGGTAAATAAGCGCCAAAAACGTTGGTAAATAAGCACCAAAAACGTTGGTAAAAAAGCGCCAAAAACGTTGGTAAATAAGCGCCAAAAACGTTGGTAAAAAAGCGCCAAAAACGTTGGTAAAAAAGCGCCAAAAACGTTGGTAAATAAGCGCCAAAAACGTTGGTAAATAAGCGCCAAAAACGTTGGTAAATAAGCGCCAAAAACGTTGGTATAAAAGTGCCAAAAACGTTGGTAAATAAGCGCCAAAAATTTTGCTAAAAAAGCACCAAAAACATTGGAAAATGGCACCAAAAATGTTGGTAACAAAATGTTGGAAATAAGCGCCAAAAACATTGGAAAATGGCACCAAAAATGTTGGTAACAAAATGTTGGAAATAAGCGCCAAAAACATTGGAAAATGGCGTCAAAAACGTTGGTAAAAAAAGCGCCAAAAACGTTGGTAAAAAAGCGCCAAAAATTTTGCTAAAAAAGCACCAAAAACATTGGAAAATGGCACCAAAAATGTTGGTAACAAAATGTTGGAAATAAGCGCCAAAAACATTGGAAAATGGCGTCAAAAACGTTGGTAAAAAAAGCGCCAAAAAACGTTGGTAAAAAGCGCCAAAAAACGTTGGTAAATAAGCGCCAAAAAACGTTGGTAAATAAGCACCAAAAACGTTGGTAAAAAAGCGCCAAAAACGTTGGTAAAAAAGCGCCAAAAACGTTGGTAAATAAGCGCCAAAAACGTTGGTAAATAAGCGCCAAAAACGTTGGTAAATAAGCGCCAAAAACGTTGGTATAAAAGTGCCAAAAATGTTGGTAAATAAGCGCCAAAAATTTTGCTAAAAAAGCACCAAAAACATTGGAAAATGGCACCAAAAATGTTGGTAACAAAATGTTGGAAATAAGCGCCAAAAACATTGGAAAATGGCGTCAAAAACGTTGGTAAAAAAAGCGCCAAAAACGTTGGTAAAAAAGCGCCAAAAATGTTGGTAAATAAGCGCCAAAAACGTTGGTAAATAAGCACCAAAAACGTTGGTAAATAAGCGCCAAAAACGTTGGTAAATAAGCGCCAAAAACGTTGGTAAATAAGCGCCAAAAACGTTGGTAAAAAAGCGCCAAAAACGTTGGTAAAAAAGCGCCAAAAACGTTGGTAAATAAGCGCCAAAAACGTTGGTAAATGAGCGCCAAAAACGTTGGTAAAAAAGTGCCAAAAACGTTGGTAAAAAAGTGCCAAAAACGTTGGTAAATAAGCGCCAAAAACGTTGGTATAAAAGTGCCAAAAACGTTGGTAAATAAGCGCCAAAAACGTTGGTAAATAAGCGCCAAAAACGTTGGTAAAAAAGTGCCAAAAACGTTGGTAAACAAGCGCCAAAAACGTTGGTAAATAAGCGCCAAAAACGTTGGTAAAAAAGTGCCAAAAACGTTGGTAAATAAGCGCCAAAAACGTTGGTAAATAAGAGCCAAAAACGTTGGCATAAAAGCGCCAAATAAGTGCTTCTAATCATGGTCTGCTCCCACTAAGTGACCTTAACTTCTAGTCGTTCCTGAACACACTTCACTCCCAGCCCATTCATCAGGTTATTCTCTAGGTTTTATTACCATAATGGCTTTTTATTCATCACTAAGTCCCTTCTTCTCGTTGCTGTGTCCCCCGGTGTTACTGTCAATAAAGTTTATCTTCTTTGAATGAAGAAACTAGGAAATATTTAAAAATGTTTTCAATATTTCAGAAACTGGAATCAGGGATTTCTTTTTGCTTTTCAGTCAAACCGATTTATCCAACATATCCTATTGGATTACTGTGTGTGTGTGTGTGTGTGTGTGTGTGTGTGTGTCTGCGTGTGTATCTGTTTGTGTGTCTGTGTGTCTCTGTGTGTGTGTGTGTCTAACATTTTTGCATGAAAACTTACTTTAACATTAACCGATGTTCTAAATATTTGGAGATCATTTTTCCATCCTTTGACTAATGGTTGCAGCTCTGATCCCACTGAAGAAATGTAAACATACGCAGCTGTTAACTGAATAATCATAAGTTGACTAAACAAATGATAACTTATTGAAACATATTTACAACATGAGTGGTAAGCGTGTTAAAGTAGAGTTATATTTAGTCTAAACTCTGGCGCTGGGATTATCGTGGACGATGAAACGTGTTGAGTGAAACGTAGCGGGGGAAAGCTCCCAGCGTGACCTTTGACATCGTAGAAAGCTTAGCTTAGTGTTCAGGTAATCTGAGATCAGTCGCCGTGACGACCACCTGGCTGCCGCTGGGATGCTTTACTGGAAACTACCTGTCCAAACATCTAACAGGTCTGACTCACACACGTCTGGTGGAAAGACTTCTGTCTGAGCCCCCCCCACCCCCAAAATACACACATAAACACGTAAACATGTCAGTATTAGTGCCTAGCAGACCATCATGGAGCCGTAAGCAGATATAGTACAAAAACGCCAAAGAAACGCCAACAATGTTGCAATAAAAGCGCCAAAAAACATCTGAAAAAATGTGCCATAAACGTAAAAAAAGCACCAAAAATGTTGGGAAAAAAACTTAAAAAAAGGGCCAAAATAGTTTAAAAAGAAGTGTCAAAAACATTAGTAAAAAGCACCAAAATCTTTGGGAAAATGGCGGCAAAAACATTGGTAAAAAACATCGGAAAAAAAACGGCAAAAATGTTGGAAAAATTGCGCCAAAGACTTTGGTAGAAAAGCGCCAAAAACATTGGAAAATGGTGCCAAAAACGTTGGTAAAAAAGCGCCAAAACCTTTGGTAAAAAGCACCAAAAATGTTGGTAAAAAAACACCAAAAACCTTGGTAAAATAGTGGCAAAAACATTGGAAAATTGCATCAAAAACTTTGGTAAAAAAGCGCCAAAACCTTTGGTAAAAAGCACCAAAAATGTTGGTAAAAAAAGCACCAAAAAAAGCACCAAAAATGTTGGTAAAAAGCGCCAAAACCTTTGGTAAAAAGCACCAAAAATGTTGGTAAAAAAAGCACCAAAACCTTTGGTAAAAAGCACCAAAAACATTGTGAAAAAAGCACCAAAAATGTTGGAAAAAACACCAAAAACTTTGGTAAAGTTGTGGCAAAAACATTGGAAAATTGCGCCAAAACGTTTGGTAAAAAGCACCAAAAACGTTGGTAAAAAAGCGCCAAAAACATTGGAAAATGGCGGCAAAAACATTGGAAAATGGTGCCACAAATGTTGGTTTATTTACCAACATTTGTGGCACCATTTTCCATTTCCAACATTGGTAAAAAAGCGCAAAAAACGTTGGGAACAAAGCTCCATACCTGGTGGGAGAAACCCTTTGACCCTGTAGCCGTTGTATTTGTGTAACGCCCCCCGAGTGGCGCCCTAATGAGCCCGTGTGTGTGTGTGTGTGTGTGTGTGTGTGTGTGTGTGTGTGTGTGTGTGTGTGTGTGTGTGTGTGTGTGTGTGTGTGATCTGCGTTAACCAACGGTGACCTGTTGCAGCTCCGGCCGTTCGCTGCCGCCACCACGGCTCTGACTCTCTGACACTCATCCACTCCAGCAGATTAACTAATGGGATTAAAACGTCTCTCCGTCCATCTGCTGGGGTGGGAGGGAGAGACAGAGAGAGAGAGCGTTGCCGGGACGTCCTGAGCCAGCTTCCTGTTTGATGCGTGGACTGTGGCGGCAGCGAGGGGAACAGCTGATGTGCTGAGGAACGCCGGAGTCAGAAGAAGAAGAAGAAGAAGAAGAGTCCGGCTGGACGGACCCTCAGATCTTTGGGAGAAATGGCGGGAAAGTTTGGGAGGTTGGTGCTGTGGACACTCGCTGTGCTGCTGCTGTCAGGATACATCTACATAGAGACAGGTACAAACACACACACATCAGAGCATATACACACAGTACAGGCCAGACGTTTGGACACACCTTCTCATTCAATGCGTTTCCTTTTTATTTTCATGACTATTTACATTGTAGATTCTCACTGAAGGCATCAAAACTATGAATGAACACATATGGAATTATGTACTTAACAAAAAAGTGTGAAATAACTGAAAACATGTCTTATATTTTAGATTCTTCAAAGTAGCCACCCTTTGCTTTTTTATTAATAAGGGGAAAACTTCCACTAATGAACCCTGACAAGGCACACATGTGAAGGTAAAACCATTTCAGGTGACTACCTCATGAAGCTCATTGAGAGAACACCAAGGGTTTGCAGAGTTATCAAAAAAAGCATGTTTTCAGTTATTTCACACTTTTTTGTTAAGTACATAATTCCATATGTGTTCATTCATAGTTTTGATGCCTTCAGTGAGAAATAAAGAAACACATTGAATCAAAATCAGATACCATCATATTCTTGACCAAATACCTCGATATTGGTATTGCGGCAATTTTTCTAGGGATGACAATTGTTGCTGTAACAAAATATCTTCACACTTAGATTTTAGATGAATAATCATCAGTAATGTGGATATAATGACTAAGAGGGTAAAGGTGAATAATAGAACAGCTATAGAACAGTCTGGTGAGGTCAGAACATGACATCACTTTACTGTAATACAGCCTTTACAACCAGGAGAAGACTCTTATGTCATATCACGATATCCAAAATCTAAGACCATATCTAGTCTCATGTCACGATATCGATATAATATCCATATATTGCCCAGCTCTACATACAGGTGTTCAGATTATGCAACTACAGTATACATATATACTATATGTATAAGTGGTACTTTATGTAGCGGCTCTGTCGGGCAGAAAACCTGAATCCACTTTTTTGAAGGACTTTTCGAAGTTTTCGTGTTTGAATTTTTTTGGCGCTTTTAGATGTTTTTGCACAACAGATATACTACAAGTATTCTGATCCCTTGACTAAAGTAAAACTACTAAAACATTCATGTATAAGTCGGCGCTGTCTGGGGCAGAAAACTTACCGAAACCTATTTCATGTTTTTTTTGTCTGTGATTTCTTCTGACTCCATCGGAGCTAAATCACTCAATAACATGTTAAGAAATCAGACTTTTTTTGTCACAATTCTTGAAGAAAAAGGGACAAGTTTTGGTCAAGTTTTCTGCCCGACAGCGCCGATATATATATATCCTTAAAAGCAGACAAGTAATTCTGAGCTTCGTGTAAAATATCAGCAGTAAAAGTACACAAGTATTTCCAGCAGATGCGACTCCTGACCGGACGGACTCGGAGCATCGTGGTGGATATTTGGGCGCTCCAGCGGACTCGGATCAGCTTCTATACAGACGACACGCCGCTGTAACTCGGAGAAAAAGGAATATCTTGTTTCCCAGCGGAGTCAAACTTTGCTCTCAGGAGACATTCGACCAGGCCGTCGCCAACCACCTCAACTACTTTCACCTCAGAGGTACGTCGGCACGTTCAGGTTCAGAGGATTTCAGATGTGCAGAAACTTCTCACGTTTGGTCCTTTTTTAAAGGGTAACGTTAACAGCTTTTTTCACCCTGGACTCTATGTCTCCATGTTTGTGTGTCTGAAACTAGTCCAGTAGTAAACAAGAACCGAGCTGTAATGTAACCCTACAGGACTAATGTTCAGCAGCGGTTAGAGTCCACTAAAAGTTCTGTTGTTGCTGTTGACAGACTCACATTATTATTCTAAGAGTCTGACAACATTATGGGATGGATCCTTTCAGTTAAAGAGTAAGATCCTTTTAGTTTAACATGAAACAGCCCCGAAATCACCATCACCAAACTCCACCAGACTCCATGTAAATAATCAGGACTTTCAGCGTGTATAGAGCCAGCATATCTCCACCAGACTCCATGTAAATAATCAGGACTTTTAGCGTGTATAGAGCCAGCATATCTCCACCAGACTCCATGTAAATAACCAGGACTTTTAGCGTGTATAGAGCCAGTATATCTCCACCAGACTCCATGTAAATAATCAGGACTTTTAGTGTGTATAGAGCCAGCATATTTCCACCAGACTCCATGTAAATAATCAGGACTTTTAGCGTGTATAGAGCCAGCATATCTCCACCAGACTCCATGTAAAGAATCAGGACTTTTAGCGTGTATAGAGCCAGCATATCTCCACCAGACTCCATGTAAATAATCAGGACTTTTCGCGTGTATAGAGCCAGCATATCTCCACATGTAAATGGGTGAATTAAGGGTTTATTTCAACCAAACCAGAGTGGTGATTGTTGGAACAGTGGAAAGATGAACCAAGACGGCTTTTGGTAGTTTCTGTCCACTTTGAATGAAGTGTGTTTTACGATGATAAAAGTCCTGATTATTTCCATGGAGTCTGGTTGGTTTGGTGATGGTGAAAATAGCACTTTTTAGTGGACACAAACTGACTCCCATCAGTCACTTAGACACAAAAACATGATAAAATAGGATCCATGTTGAAAAAACCCCCCAAAGTTCCTCTTTAATACTTGAAGTGTTTTTACTGCAGCTCTTCTCCAGACTCATGTAGGAGCTTAAACTCTAAACGAGTTGGCTGTCATTAAAGGCAGCCGGTCACGCTGAGGTCAAAGGTCATGCAATCACTTCTTAACGTTCAATATCCTGTTGTGCTTCTTGTCGTCTCGTGGACTCAGTTTTTTCGAAGTTTTTGGCCCTTTTCTGAACCAGTCAGACACTATTTTCTAATAGTTTGACTCATTATTTTGATGGTTTATGTGATAACAGTTATTATTTCAATTTTTTCAAAACAAATTGCGCTTTTTCCAACATTCTTCAGATTTTTTTTTTAGACGTTTTTGTGAACTTTTTTAATGCTTTTCTGACGTTTTTTTGGTTGGGTTAAAACATAACAAACTTCCCCTCTTTCTCTCAGCACGTAGATTCATTATTTCAGGATTCTAACTTGAGTTAACATTGTGTGTTTGTGTTGCAGTGTGTGTCTGTGTTGCATTGTGAGTTAACAGTGTGTGTCTGTGTTGTGTGTCTGTGTTGCAGTGTGAGTCTGTGTTGCATTGTGAGTTAACAGTGTGTGTCTGTGTTGTGTGTCTGTGTTGCAGTGTGAGTCTGTGTTGCATTGTGAGTTTACAGTGTGTGTCTGTGTTGTGTGTCTGTGTTGCATTGTGAGTTTACAGTGTGTGTCTGTGTTGTGTGTCTGTGTTGCAGTGTGAGTTTACAGTGTATGTCTGTGTTTCAGTGTGAGTTTATAGTGTGTGTCTGTGTGTTGCAGTGTGAGTTAACAGTGTGTCTCTGTGTTGTGTGTCTGTGTTGCAGTGTGAGTTAACAGTGTGTCTCTGTGTTGTGTGTCTGTTTGCGGTGTGAGTTACAGTGTGTGTCTGTGTTGAAATGTGAGGGTACAGTGTGTGTCTGTGTTGCAGTTTGAGTTTACAGTGTGTGTCTGTGTTGTGTGTCTGTGTTGCAATGTGAATTTATGGTGTGTGTCTGTGTTTTAGTGTGTCTGTGTTGTGTGTCTGTGTTTCAGTGTGAGTTTACAGTGTATTTCTGTGTTTCAGTGTGAGTTTACAGTGTGTGTCTGTGTTGCAGTGTGAGTTTACAGTGTGTGTCTGTGTTGTGTGTCTGTGTTGCAGTGTGAGTTTACAGTGTGTGTCTGTGTTGTGTGTCTGTGTTGCAGTGTGAGTTTACAGTGTGTGTCTGTGTTGTGTGTCTGTGTTGCAATGTGAGTTTTTGGTGTGTCTGTGTTTAAGTGTGTCTGTGTTGTGTGTCTGTGTTGCAGTGTGAGTTTACAGTGTATGTCTGTGTTTCAGTGTGAGTGTCTGTGTTGCAGTGTGAGTTTACAGTGTGTGTCTGTGTTGTGTGTCTGTGTTGCAGTGTGAGTTTACAGTGTGTGTCTGTGTTGTGTGTCTGTGTTGCAGTGTGAGTTTACAGTGTATGTCTGTGTTTCAGTGTGAGTGTCTGTGTTGCAGTGTGAGTTTACAGTGTGTGTCTGTGTTGTGTGTCTGTGTTGCAGTGTGAGTTTACAGTGTGTCTGTGTTGTGTGTCTGTGTTGCAATGTGAGTTTTTGGTGTGTGTCTGTGTTTTAGTGTGTCTGTGTTGTGTGTCTGTGTTGCAGTGTGAGTTTACAGTGTGTGTCTGTGTTGTGTGTCTGTGTTGCAGTGTGAGTTAACAGTGTGTCTCTGTGTTGTGTGTCTGTTTGCGGTGTGAGTTACAGTGTGTGTCTGTGTTGAAATGTGAGTGTACAGTGTGTGTCTGTGTTGCAGTTTGAGTTTACAGTGTGTGTCTGTGTTGTGTGTCTGTGTTGCAATGTGAATTTATGGTGTGTGTCTGTGTTTTAGTGTGTCTGTGTTGTGTGTCTGTGTTTCAGTGTGAGTTTACAGTGTATGTCTGTGTTTCAGTGTGAGTTTACAGTGTGTGTCTGTGTTGCAGTGTGAGTTTACAGTGTGTGTCTGTGTTGTGTGTCTGTTTGCGGTGTGAGTTACAGTGTGTGTCTGTGTTGAAATGTGAGTGTACAGTGTGTGTCTGTGTTGCAGTTTGAGTTTACAGTGTGTGTCTGTGTTGTGTGTCTGTGTTGCAATGTGAATTTATGGTGTGTGTCTGTGTTTTAGTGTGTCTGTGTTGTGTGTCTGTGTTTCAGTGTGAGTTTACAGTGTATGTCTGTGTTTCAGTGTGAGTTTACAGTGTATGTCTGTGTTTCAGTGTGAGTTTATAGTGTGTGTCTGTGTTGCAGTGTGAGTTAACAGTGTGTCTCTGTGTTGTGTGTCTGTTTGCGGTGTGAGTTACAGTGTGTGTCTGTGTTGAAATGTGAGTGTACAGTGTGTGTCTGTGTTGCAGTTTGAGTTTACAGTGTGTGTCTGTGTTGTGTGTCTGTGTTGCAATGTGAATTTATGGTGTGTGTCTGTGTTTTAGTGTGTCTGTGTTGTGTGTCTGTGTTGCAGTGTGAGTTTACAGTGTATGTCTGTGTTTCAGTGTGAGTTTACAGTGTATGTCTGTGTTGTGTGTCTGTGTTGCAATGTGAATTCATGGTGTGTGTCTGTGTTGCAGTTTGAGTTTACAGTGTGTGTCTGTGTTGTGTGTCTGTTTGCGGTGTGAGTTACAGTGTGTGTCTGTGTTGAAATGTGAGTGTACAGTGTGTGTCTGTGTTGCAGTTTGAGTTTACAGTGTGTGTCTGTGTTGTGTGTCTGTGTTGTGTGTCTGTGTTGCAATGTGAATTTATGGTGTGTGTCTGTGTTTTAGTGTGTCTGTGTTGTGTGTCTGTGTTGCAGTGTGAGTTTACAGTGTATGTCTGTGTTTCAGTGTGAGTTTACAGTGTGTGTCTGTGTTGCAGTGTGAGTTTACAGTGTGTGTCTGTGTTGTGTGTCTGGGTTGCAGTGTGAGTTTACAGTGCGTGTCTGTGTTGCAGTGTGAGTTTACAGTGTGTGTCTGTGTTGCAGTGTGAGTTTACAGTGTGTGTCTGTGTTGCAGTGTGAGTTTACAGTGTGTGTCTGTGTTGCAGTGTGAGTTTACAGTGTGTGTCTGTGTTGCAGTGTGCGTTTACAGTGTGTGTCTGTGTTGCAGTGTGAGTTTACAGTGTGTGTCTGTGTTGCAGTGTGAGTTTACAGTGTGTCTGTTGCAGTGAGTTTACAGTGTGTGTCTGTGTTGTGTCTGTGTTGCAGTGTGAGTTTACAGTGTGTCTGTGTTTTAGTGTGAGTTTACAGTGTGTGTCTTTGTTGCAGTGTGAGTTTACAGTGTGTGTCTTTGTTGCAGTCTGAGTTTACAGTGTGTGTTTGTATTGCAGTGAGTTTACAGTGTGTGTCTGTGTTTTAGTGTGAGTTTACAGTGTGTGTCTGTGTTGCAGTGTGAGTTTACAGTGTGTCCGTTGCAGTGAGTTTACAGTGTGTGTCTGTGTTGTGTCTGTGTTGCAGTGTGAGTTTACAGTGTGTGTCTGTGTTTTAGTGTGAGTTTACAGTGTGTGTCTGTGTTGCAGTGTGAGTTTACAGTGTGTGTCTGTGTTTTAGTGTGAGTTTACAGTGTGTCTGTATTGCAGTGTGAGTTTACAGTGTGTGTCTGTGTTGCAGTGTGAGTTTACAGTGTGTGTCTGTGTTTTAGTGTGAGTTTACAGTGTGTCTGTATTTTAGTGTGAGTTTACAGTGTGTGTCTGTGTTGCAGTGTGAGTTTACAGTGTGTGTCTGTATTGCAGTGAGTTTACAGTGTGTCTGTGTTGCAGTGTGTGTCTGTGTTGCAGTGTGAGTTTACAGTGTGTGTCTGTGTTGCAGTGAGTTTACAGTGTGTGTGTGTTTTAGTGTGAGTTTACATTGTGTGTCTGTGTTTCAGTGTGAGTTTACAGTGTGTGTCTGTGTTTCAGTGTGAGTTTACAGTGTGTGTCTGTGTGTTGCAGTGTGAGTTTACAGTGTGTGTCTGTGTTGCAGTGTGAGTTTACATTGTGTTTCTGTGTTTCAGTGTGAGTTAACAGTGTGTGTCTGTATTGCAGTGAGTTTACAGTGTGTGTCTGGGTTGCAGTGTGAGTTAACAGTGTGTGTCTGGGTTGCAGTGTGAGTTAACAGTGTGTTTCTGTATTGCAGTGAGTTTACAGTGTGTGTGTGTTTCAGTGTGTGTTTACAGTGTGTGTGTCTGTGTTGCAGTGTGAGTTTACAGTGTGTTTCTGTGTTGCAGTGTGTCAGGAGACGGTTTGGGAAGCCTTTAAGATCTTCTGGGACCGCCTGCCGGAGCGGGACGAGTTCCACTCCTGGGTCAGCCGCTGTATGGACGGCTCGGTCAGCGTCATTGAAATCGGAACAAACTTCAGCCAATCAGAGGAGCACATTAGTCTCATCCGCAGCGTGAGTAGTTTATCACCCAGTCATGGTTACAAACAACAGGACACAATGTACAGAACAGATAGATGGAAGAAAGTTGTAATATTCCAGAAAGAAAGTTGTGAAAAAGTCTGACTATTTCAGGAATAAAATACATATATGTATAAGTATATGTACAGTACAGGCCAAAAGTTTGGACACACCTTCTCATTCAATGCGTTTCCTTTTTATTTTCATGACTATTTACATTGTAGATTCTCACTGAAGGCATCAAAACTATGAATGAACACATATGGAATTATGTACTTAACAAAAAAGTGTTAAATAACTGAAAACATGTCTTATATTTTAGATTCTTCAAAGTAGCCACCCTTTGCTTTTTTATTAATAAGGGAAATAATTCCACTAATGAACCCTGACAAAGCACACCTGTGAAGGTAAAACCATTTCAGGTGACTACCTCATGAAGCTCATTGAGAGAACACCAAGGGTTTGCAGAGTTATCAAAAAAGCAAAGGGTGGCTACTTTGAAGAATCTAAAATATAAGACATGTTTTTAGTTATTTCACACTTTTTTGTTAAGTACATAATTCCATATGTGTTCATTCATAGTTGTGATGCCTTCAGTGAGAATCTACAATGTAAATAGTCATGAAAATAAAGAAACACATTGAATGAGAAGGTGTGTCCAAACTTTTGGCCTGTACTGTATGTACTTATGTGTGTATAAGTTGTATTTTGGTACTTTTCTTTGCTGACGATGTGTTTCTATGTTTCAGAGAGTCGCCATGGCAGCTTCAGTCAACAGGTCAGTTTACAT
The DNA here is from genome assembly GCA_025617405.1 of Perca schrenkii. Taxonomy (NCBI): domain Eukaryota; kingdom Metazoa; phylum Chordata; class Actinopteri; order Perciformes; family Percidae; genus Perca; species Perca schrenkii. The sequence continues at coordinate 151,176 of JABUOV010000028.1, forward strand.
CTCTCTTTCTTACAAAGTGTCCAGGTTTAGGGCTTTGTGTTGTTGTGTGTTTGTATTTTCAAGTTTTTTGTGATTGTTTGTTTTTGTGTATGTGTTTTTGTGTGTTTGCTTTGTGCTGTTGGTTTCTACTCAAGAAAAGTCGTCATATTTCAGGAAAAAAGTTGTGGAAAAAGTTGTGGTAAATTCCAAAGATTTCAAGAAAAAAGTTAAAATATATATTTTTAAATAAAGGAATATTTTCACTCATTTGTCTGCCGCTCATTCTGTTAATTAACGCCTGAATGATTGGTGAGTTGAGTGTACTGGTGATTCGTCAGATAAATATTCTCAGACTGTTTGCAGTCTGAAGTATTTTAATAAGAATACGACTCACACAGGGCACAAAACTGTGAGACGTGATAGAAAACTCTGCCGTTAGAAATTAAAGGTACATATTATATATTATATATAATAAAGTATAGAATATGAAAGTGTATGTGTTTTCTTTCATTATGCTGCAGTGTTCCTGTTACCTCAGACCCTCCACCATGCAGGTAACCCTAAAACACATCATATACTTTATGTATTTATGTATACGTACAGTATATATATTCTGTATACATGCATCACATACATACTGTACACTAACCCTATATACAGTAAATGTATATGCAAATATATATGTGTGTATATATGCAAACATCACAGATACACTACATATATCATACATCATCTTAAAATATTTAGACTTCAAAACTTTTTTGATAACTTTTTTCCTGATATATTCCAACTATTTTCTGTCTCTGTGTGTTTTCTAAACGTCTCTCTGTGTCTGTCTGTCCCACAGCTCTGATTCATTGCCCGTCCAGACGGCAGAAGAGGTGACTCAGCCAGGTAAACTCTCACCTGTCAGATTAATGCACTTACAAACCTTTCATTACATGATATTACACGCTAAAAGTCCCGATTATTTACATGGAGTCTGGTGGGTTTGGTTATAGTGATTTCGGGGCTGTTTCACGTTAAACTAAAAGGATCTTTCTCTTAAACAGAAAGCTTTCTTTCTGCAGGATGATGGAAAGCTAAAAGTTGGTCAGGTTTGAAGGTTTGCTGTCAGTGTCGGCCCACCAGAGCACATGTTCGGGAGGCTGATTCCCGTCACACGCTTTGCTCTCAGAATAGATGTGTAAGCCTATTTCCAGGCAGTAGCAGTCTGGTCAATGGAGCGCCGGTGAGCAGATTAGCAGAGGTGTAGACGTGACGGAGTTAGTGCAGGACGAGTATCAGGGTTAGTGAGATCATCGCTCTGTAAACGTTTGTATTCCTTCCAACGTGGAGCTGTCATCTGTAGCTTAAAGGCCATCCGCACCAAGAACTTTAACTATAACTATTACCAGTGGAGGACAAAGTATTCAGATCCTACTGCAGGGGTGTCAAATTCAACTTCATCAAGGGCCAGACATGTAGAGTTAATTGACATGTTTTTATTTAAGAGAAAAAGTCAAATATTTTGACTGTATTTTTGCACGTCTCATATACTGTAGTCTTCTCACTTACATTTTGGGCCTCATAATGCTGCAAAGAAGTTCTTCAGCCAGCGACAAACATGTTGAAAAAATGCTGAAAAAGGATGACAAAAAGCATCAAAATTGTCTGAAAACGTGACAAAAACATCAGAGAATGTGGCAAAACATTGAGTGAAGCGTCCAAAATGTTAAAACAAAGTACCTAAAGCACTGAAAAAAAATTGCATAAACTGCCGGAAAATGCGTCAAAAATGTCGAAAAAAGCACCAAAAACTAGGTGGGCCTAAATGCGGGCCAGATCAAAACCTGCAACGGGCCAGATTTGGCCCTTGAGCCTTGTGTCCTACTGTAAAAGAGTGCGTGCATGCTTGTGTGGAAGAAGTATTTAGATTACTGCAGTAAAAGTACTAACTGTTAAAATACTCTGTCCGCCATGAACAGGTGAAGACACTCAGTTTTTTAGCCGTTTGTATTCCTGCCAACGTGGAGCTGTCGTCTGTCTATAAGGGTCGTCCACACCAAGAACCATTACTATAAGCAGCTTGTTCTCATGAACCATACATTTGAAATGCTACGAAAAGTTAAGCACTGTAATTTGTAAGCGTTCCATGTATTTATTGCTGTTTGCACCACATTGACTGCTGCTGTATAAGAGTGCTGTGGGCCTCGTAGGGAGGAGGTCGTTGGGGATGTTTGGGTCAAAACTCATTACCACAGGACCTTCAAGTCGCCTCTTGGGGAAGAAAAAAGACTTTCAAGATTTTGCCAAACTTTCAGGTGTAGTACGTTGATAGGGAGAGCCTAGATGTGTGGAATACTTTTAGAAGCACCGGGCTCAAAAACAGTGAAGTTATTGCATTTTTTATCAGATCAAAAATCATTAAAAATAGGCTGAGCCAGCTTTTCCATATTATAAATAGGGTGAGCCAACTTTTCAATAATTAGCGGATGTGGTATGTTGATAGGTAGGCCCTAGATGAGGGGAGTGATTTTTTAAGCACTAGGCTCAATAACAGTGAAGCTATAGGATTTATTTCCCAATAAAAATATATTAAAAATAGGCTTTTTCAAATGCGTGTTCCCCGGGAGTTGTTTTAACCCAAACCACGATCTTTCTCCTAAACATAACCAGTCGTTTTGGTGCATAAACTGTCATTGCCACATGACTTTCACTGTTTGTCACCTAAACTTAACCGTAATGTCCATCAAAACGAACGGCAGCTCGCGGTGCTCTGTACCCAGCTCACAGTCACCTATTCTCGGGTAACTGAACCAAAAACTACCGCTGACACGACAGAGCTCCATGCAGAGCTCAAGAAATGTTTAATATTTCCGTATAATTCTGCATTTACTTTCCGTCTTCCTAATTGTGTCTTTTCTATCTGTTGTCATTTTACAGAGGAAGATGCAATCCAGACCGACCAAGATGATCTTCCAACGACCTTTGACGTCACTGCTTGGACGCCTCTGCTCTTGGCAACCGAAGGGTCCGTTCAAACAACATCTTTGGCTGAGATTCGTGGGGATTTGACTTCTGAGCCTGCGGATGTTTCCATGCCAGAAGACATCCAGAAATCTGGGGGCGGAGTAACTTCCGAAACACCTTTGGTCATCGCGGAAAATCTAGAGTCTGAAGGAGAAGATGTTCAAGACTTTTTAGAGGATATAGTGGAGGTTTCCACAAAGGTTTCAGACTCTTTTACCCACAAACCCTTTGTTGTGACTGTTGAAGAAGTTGGGGAAGAGAAAACTGCCCCAATAGAGGCTGTAGGGGAAGATGAAATCATTCTGGATCTGGATGTACCTGACTCTGAAGTGGTCAAAGAAGTTACCCCACAAGGTGAGGAGCCACCCTCGGAAATCATGGCCGAAGAATTCCTCACAGAAGCTACTATTGTGGCTCCTACAGACCCTCCGTCAGAACCGGCTACAGAAGCTGCCACACTGGAAGAATTAGGGCAGGAATTATCCCCGGAGCCAGTCGTAACGGAGCATACCCCAGACACAGGTGTCGCGGTTGTTGAGGGTGCAGAACTTGAAGAAATTCCGGACAAATCTTTAGATATCACCCCAGCAGGAGCCTTGACTTTTGAGGAACAAACAGATGATCCAGAATTAGTTGAGGCAAAAATTCTCGAAGTACCCGAGGCTGTTGCAGAAGAAAGCCAAGATGAAACCGAAGTCAGCACGGATGCAACTCCAACTGTATTTCTGATTACAGATTCAGAAGAAGAAATATTTATAAATGTGACCCCAGAATCTGTCTCTGACATGACAACAGAGGCTCCTTCCCAGGCCTCGATTCTGACGCCAACAGACGAGATAGAATCAGATGTTAGTGAAGACGTTGGGGCAGAAGACACACCAACGCTAATGTCTGAGGTTACTTCTGAGCCTGTCGTTATCTTACAAGACTACAGGGATGGAGACACGGAGGAAATGCCACCAGATGTAGAAGATGATACGACTGAAATGGAGTCCACTGATGTGATAACAGCAAAGACAGATGTAATTGAGGCTGAAGAAGACTTAGCAGTTGAAACAGAAGATGTCACAGTGGCAGAAGACGAAAAACTACCTCAGGAAACCGAGGAGGCAACCGTTACCCAAGAGGGTACACCAGAAGAACCAGATGAAGCTACGATAGAAGAAGGGACAGTAAAGACAGTTGATGACACTACAAAAGGAGGAACAATTGAGGCTACAGGAGAACCAGCTGAAGGTCCAGAAGTGCCGGAGGAACCTTCAGAACCTGGAGAGAAAGAAAGATCAGATGTAACGGAAACTGCACAAGAACCAGAACTTGTAGAAGAAACTGTAGAAGTAGTAGACCCTACAGGAGGGGCTGTGCAACAAGAAGGACCTGCAGAAGAAACTCCAGAAGAGACAGGACTCATAGAAGAGCCAACGCAAGAACCAGAACTTATAGAAGAAACTCCTGAAGAGACAGAACTCTTAGAAGAGCCAACGCAAGAACCAGAACTTATAGAAGAAACTCCTGAAGAGACAGAACTCTTAGAAGAGCCAACGCAAGAACCAGAACTTATAGAAGAAACTCCTGAAGAGACAGAACTCTTAGAAGAGCCAATGCAAGAACCAGAACTTATAGAAGAAACTCCTGAAGAGACAGAACTCATAGAAGAGCCAACGCAAGAACCAGAACTTATAGAAGAAACTCCTGAAGCGACAGAACCGTCCAAAGAACCAGCGCACGAACTTGTAGAAGCTGCAGAAGCGACTGAAATTACAGAACTTGTAGACAAAACTGCCGAAGAAACTGAACCCAAAGAAGAACCAACGCAAGAACTCGTAGAAGCTGTTTTCGTCCCAGAGGACACAGAGACTCCGAGTGAAATATCGGAGTTGCCCGATAATGTAGAAAGTGAGGAAAGTTTCCTGGCTGTCCCAGAGGAAGATGAGGGATTCTCCCCAGATGTTCCAAAGCCAGACGATCCAGAGGAAATCGTAACGCTCACGTCTGAGTCCGTGGCCGAAATCACCCCAGAAACGATTGTCGAAGTCGCCGCAGACGCCACGACCAAGTACGTGTTGGAGTACAACAACGGAAACTTCCCCGATCTAACGAAGACGCCTTTTGAAGCCGATGACAACCTGCTCGGAAACAACGACTTTGGCTTGGATGACCAGAACTCGGTAAGAAAATATGGATTAGTTTTAGAATAACTGGTTATTGGTTTGGTTCAGTTTTGACGTTGACTTTTTGGGGAAAACCTAAATTATATATCTGTGTGTTTTTATCTCATATATCTGTGTTGTTTCCAACTTTTTCGGAACGTTTTTGTCACTTTTTCCATTTTTTTAAAGAATTTTTTTCAATTTTTTTTCCATTTTGTCACAACATTTTTTCATTATCTGTGTTTCTAACCCAAATATCTGTGTTTCTAACTTATATATCTGTGTGTTATTTCCAACTTTTTTGTCATTTTTTTTCCCCGACTTTTCTTTGTCACTGTTGTTCGTTGTTTTTGTTGATTTTTTCCAAGTGCTTTTCGACATTTTGACTGTTGACTTATATATCTGTATTCTTAACTTATATGTCTGTGTGTTTCTAACTTATATATCTGTGTGATATTTTCAACTTTTCTGTCATTTTTTTCCAACATTTTTGTCACTTTTTCCAAAGATTTTCCCATGTGTTTTTGGGCAAACTTAACCCAAATATCTGTGTTTCTAACTCATATATCTGTGTATTCCTAACTTATATATCTGTGTGTTTCTAACGTTTCTGCCTTTTTTTTTACAAGATTTTTGTCATATTTTTTCCAACTTTTTGTCATTTATTTCCAACATTTTTGTCACTTTTTCCAAAGATTTTTTCTTGTTTTTTTGGGCAAACCTAACTCAAATATCTGTGTTTCTAACTCATATATCTGTGTATTCCTTACTTATATATCTGTGTTCCTTACTTGTATATCTGTGTGATGTTTCCAACTTTTTTGACATTTTTTCGAAAGATTTTTAGTTGTTTTTTGGGCAAAATATCACCTATATCTCTATGTTTGTAACTTATATATCTGTGCTGTTTCCAACGTTTCTGTCATTTATTTCCAACATTTTTGTCACTTTTTCAAAAGATTTTTACGTGTTTTTTTTGGGCAAACCTAACCCAAATATCTGTGTATTCCTAACTTATATATCTGTGTTGTTTCCAACGTTTGTCATTTTTTTCCAAGATTCTTTTCATATTTTCCAAAGGTTTACTTGTTTTTTTGGGCAAACTTAACCCAAATATCTGTGTATTCCTAACTTATATGTCTGTGTGTTTCTAACGTTTCCAACTTTTTTTTCAAGATTTTTGT
>JABUOV010000028.1:162500-175000 GCA_025617405.1 Perca schrenkii
AGGTGGAGCGTTCAATGCAGTAGGCTGTGAGGAAGTGGACATGGATCTGGTGAGGGAAGGTGTTTACGTAGGTGGAGCGTTCAATGCAGTAGGCTTTGAGGAAGTGGACATGGATCTGGTGAGCAGAAACAGTGTTGTTTGGCAGTACTTTCAGTCAAAAGAAGGCCATTCAAGTCCAGCTACATGTTCAATTCTCTGATGCTGATGCTGATTGGTCTGGTGGTGGCGAGGACCCTAAACCAGAGATGGGGACTTGAGTCTGAGACTCTGACTCAAGTTGGTGTGTGGCACCAAGAGAAATGATGCCGGATCAACAACGTGGAACTTCATCAGGCATCTCCAAACGCTCCCAGATAGGTCACTCACTTGCTAATGTGAAAAAGACATTACATTTAGCATAGATCATCACAGGTAACAAGCTAACCATGCTAAGTGGTGTGCTAATACTGGGAACAGGCAGATAGTAGCTTTATAGTTGTATTCATATGATGATGTGACAGATTTAGGTTAATATTTCACCAGGTCCGAGGGCTAGTTTCAATACAGATGTTTCCCTCAAACTTTGAACACTGAAAAATGTAATGCATGATGAGGTTGGGCTTTACAGCCAGTTACTAACACAAAAAAAGCATGTATTCTTTGGTGCAGATACCAAAATGTTGAAAAATACAGTCATGAAATTGAAACCGAGTTGTTAATTTGTGTTTCCTCAGATTGCATTGCAGTAGACCCCATAAAGTTATCCTACAACTGATGTTGATACTGTACTGTATGGATGGGAGCTACAGGACATGCTTTGAATTCATTAGATTTAACAATACACAGACTTGACTTGGACTTGCGCCTCAAAGACTTGAGACTTGCCTTGGACTTGCGCCTCAAAGACTTGAGACTTGACTTGGACTTGCGCCTCAAAGACTTGAGACTTGACTTGGACTTCCAAAAAATGACTTGTGAACATCTCTGTCCTAAACAATACACAACATGGCCGCTGTAACAACATCTGGTAGCTGTTCTCTCAGAGTCTCTCTACAGGGGACCGAACAGCTGGCTGCTGCTCCTTAGCTAACGTTAGCTTTCTAATATCGACATACTGTACTATGACTTTTAGTGAATTTTTTCGACATAAACACCTGGATTGGGTGCATCCCGAGACCAGAGTAGTGTATCTCGTTCATGGCCCAGTTTCTGTTGAAAACTATCTGAAGAATTAAAAACACTGAAAGTAGTTTCCTGTTCCTTCAGATCCAGGACTCCTTTCGAGAGGCTGCCGGGCTTCAAGAGCATCTCGGTCCTGGAGTTCAGGTACTGGACAGGGGTGTGTGTGTGTGTGTGTGTGTCTGTGTGTGTCTTTGTCTGTGTGTGTGTGTGTGTGTGTGTGTGTCTGCGTGTGTGTGTGTGTGTGTGTGTCTGTGTGTGTGTGAGTCTGTGTGTGTGTGTGTGTGTGTGTGTGTGTGTGTGCATATGTCTGTGTGTGTGTGTGTGTGTGTGTCTCTCTCTATGTGTGTGTCTGCGTCTGTGTGTGTGTGTGCATGTGTCTCTGTGTGTGTCTTTGTGTGTGTGTGTGTGTGTGTGTGCATGTGTCTCTGTGTGTGTGTCTGTGTGTGTGCATGTGTCTCTGTGTGTGTCTTGGTGTGTGTGTGTGTGTGTGTGTGTGTGTGTGCATGTGTCTGTGTGTGTGTGTGTGTGTGTGTGTGTGTGTGTGTGTGTGTGTGCATGTGTCTCTGTGTGTGTGTGTGTGTGTGTGTGTGTGTGTGTCTGTATGTGTCGGTCTGTGTGTGTCTCTTTGTGTCTGTCTGTCTGTCTGTCTGTCTGTGTGTGTGTGTGTGTGTTGCAGTGTGTGTGTGTCTGTTTGTGTGTGTCTGTCTGTCTGTGCTGTGTCTGTCTGTCTGTGTCTGTGTGTGTGTGTGTGCAGTGTCTGTGTGTGTGTGTGTGTGTGTCTGTCTGTGTGTGTGTGTCTCTCTTTGTGTGTGTGTCTGTATGTTTGTCTCTGTGTATGTGTGTGTGTGTCAGATACAGTATAATTAATATAATTTCTCTACTGTTATCAGCTGACATGCTATGACTTTCATCAACATATTTTTAGAAGATATCAGATCTTTAAAATCTGTAATGTACGGTAAAGAGACAGAGTATTAAAATGTTACCACGGCAACTCCTATAAAATATATACATATATATATATATATATATATATATATATATATATATATATATATAAAATTATCCTAATAATTAATATAATAATGTGATATTTCTGTCCTCAGGCCTCAGAAGGACCTCGAGCGGTAAGTTTGATATTTCGGTTACTTTTGATCTCTGACACCGAGACAGTTTGTGTTGAAAATCACATTTTTTTTCGACACATTTTTCACTTTTTAAAACCTAGTCAGGGCCTTGTTGTGTTTTCTGCAGTTTTTCTCGGCTTTCAATGTCCTTCTTTCAATGTTTCTGTCACTTTTATGTCATTTTAGTCCACATTTTTTGATGTTTTAATTTGCGAAGAGCAAGAATAGATCCGAGTCAGTTCAGCCACGTTTACCTGGGACCCCTAACGATCAATTAAAGGTGCAATCATCGGTGGAAGGGCCAGCGCTACTGGGTGGTGATGGTGGGCTACTGGGTGGTAATAGTGGGCTACTGGGTGGTGATAGTGGGCTACTGGGTGGTAATAGTGGGCTACTGGGTGGTAATAGTGGGCTACTGGGTGGTGATAGTGGGCTACTGGGTGGTAATAGTGGGCTACTGGGTGGTGATGGTGGGCTACTGGGTGGTGATAGTGGGCTACTGGGTGGTAATAGTGGGCTACTGGGTGGTGATAGTGGGCTACTGGGTGGTAATAGTGGGCTACTGGGTGGTGATGGTGGGCTACTGGGTGGTGATAGTGGGCTACTGGGTGGTGATAGTGGGCTACTGGGTGGTAATAGTGGGCTACTGGGTGGTAATAGTGGGCTACTGGGTGGTGATGATGGGCTACTGGGTGGTGATGGTGGGTTACTGGGTGGTGATGGTGGGTTACTGGGTGGTGATGTGTGGGGTTACTGGGTGGTAATGGTGGGGTTACTGGGTGGTGATGGTGGGTTACTGGGTGGTGATGGTGGGTTACTGGGTGGTGATGATGGGTTACTGGGTGGTGATGATGCGTTACTGGGTGGTGATGGTGGGTTACTGGGTGGTGATGGTGGGTTACTGGGTGGTGATGGTGGGTTACTGGGTGGTGATGATGGGGTTACTGGGTGGTGATGATGGGTTACTTGATGGTGATGGTGGGTTACTGGGTGGTGATGATGGGCTACTGGGTGGTGATGGAGCAGTGAATATGACACATGCCTTTGGTGTGGGAGACCCAGCGTTCAATTCCCACTGTGATACATCAACCAATGTGTCCCTGAGCAAGAAACTTAACACCTAGCATCAGCTAAATGACATGTAGTAATAGTAATAATAATAATAATAATAATAATAATAATAATACTGGTGGGGTAACTCACAGACTGCCCCCCCCCTTGATGTTACTCTGCTCTAATTTCCTCTTAGCGTCTTAAACAATAGTCAATCTGCTCTGAAGGGGATCAGTTATGGCAGGATTACTCTAACCCCCCCAATCCCCACATCCACGTCTGTGTGCATCTCGGATCCATGCGGGCCCCAGTAGGTCTCTCCTGCAATATTTGCGGCGACTGTGGTGTAATTCAACAGAAGATTCATCTGAAAAATCCACCTTCTTCCACTTTTCCAGCGTCCAATCCTTTTAGCAGGCTGTGGGCCTTGGCGAATGCCACACGTTTTTTTCAATTGTCTTTGGTTTAGTGCTGGCTTCTGGGCACTGATTCGACCATGGAGGCCATTTCGAGACAGAATCCGACAAACTGTTGTGGTTGACACGGGACTTCAGGTGACCAGGTCTCGTGGAGCTCCGCTGCAGTGGAAAATGGGCTGGCCTTGGACTTCAGGAGACCAGGTCTCGTGGAGCTCTGCTGCAGTGGAAAATGGGCTGGCCTTGGACTTCAGGAGACCAGGTCTCGTGGAGCTCCGCTGCAGTGGAAAATGGGCTGGCCTTGGACTTCAGGAGACCAGGTCTCGTGGAGCTCCGCTGCAGTGGAAAATGGACTGGCCTTGGATTTTCGAGCCAACAAACCTCTCGAGCAGTTGTCTTGCGGGGTCTGCCTGACCTGGGCTTGTCAAAAACGTCTCCAGTGTCTTCAAATGTTTTTTTTATCCTCTGTACTTGACGCTGAGACCCATTGAAGGTGTGGATCTGGTCTTCAGCCTCTTGATAATCCAAACTCTAGTCTCAGGGTGAATCTTAGGCATGTTTCCAGAGGTCTAGTTGCAGTTGATGTGACGGTCTAGTGTACTGGGGTTGTTTTTATACACACCTGAGACCTAATTGATCCATTATTAGTGTTGTTTGAATGATATAGAAAATGAATTCCATTTTGTTTTCTATTGTCCTTTTTATTGTGAACAGCGTGATTTTTTTGTTTTGTAGTATAAAAACGGAGATTGATTTGGTAAATATGGATGATGCTCAAGATTGAGATGGCTGTTCACATATGAAATATATAAATTAGCTAATTATCTAGATAAAGCTTGGGAGAAGAGGAAAAAAGCTCTTTTTCGAGATGAATTGTAGATGGGAATTTGTTGTTTGTGTGTGGTATGTGTGTACATGTATATACATATGGGTATATGTGTATGTTTGTTTTCATGTATTGCTCCGAATGATTTGTATATGCGACAGGAAGATGTTTGTTAAATGTGTAAATTTGTGGTGTCTTGTAATCCCATGTGGGATGGGCCAAGGTGTTTGGCATGACACAGAAATAAAATATAACTAACTAATTATTAGTCACAGGTGAAGCTCATATGACAAGGTGACAACACTTATGTCTTTGCAAAAATTGACTCAATGGGCTTTATCAAAGCTGTGAATATTAGAATACTTTTTGACAGTTTCGTTTTACACTGAAACATTATTACTAAAGCTGTTGGGATTAAAATGAGCCATTTCTTGTAAAAACATCTTGATTAGAAATATATTTCAGCGGCACTTCAGGTCAATCTGTACACAAGCGACAAGACTTTTGTCAGGGACTGTAGTGCGGGTGAGAAAAACGTAGTAAAAAGTGACAAAATGTAGTAAAAAGTGACAAAAATGTAGTAAAAAGTGACAAAAACGTAGTAAAAAGTGACAAAAATGTAGTAAAAGTGACAAAAATGTAGTAAAAAGTGACAAAAATGTAGTAAAAAGTGACAAAAATGTAGTAAAAAGTGACAAAATGTAGTAAAAAGTGACAAAATGTAGTAAAAAGTGACAAAAACGTAGTAAAAAGTGATATAAATGTAGTAAAAAGTGACAAAAATGTAGTAAAAGTGACAAAAATGTAGTAAAAAGTGACAAAAAAGTAGTAAAAAGTGACAAAATGTAGTAAAAAGTGACAAGAACGTAGTAAAAAGTGACAAAAATGTAGTAAAAGTGACAAATGTAGTAAAAAGTGGCAAAAATGTAGTAAAAAGTGACAAAAACATAGTAAAAAGTGACAAAAATGTAGTAAAAAGTGACAAAAATGTAAAAAGTCACAAAAATATCGGCAAAAGTACAACAATCTCAGAATTTAGGTGGGCCAAAATATATTGTGAAGCTAACGTACGGCTAAGTTACAGCTTATTCTTCTCAACCAAGGGGCAATTTGTTCTTTTTATATTTCTCAAAGTCTGAGCTACATGCTAACGCTCGTTTCCTGTGTCCTGTGTCCTGTGTCCTATGCCCTGTCTCCTGTGCCCTATGTCCTGTGCCCTGTGTCCTATGTCCTGTGTCCTATGTCCTGTGTCCTATGTTCTGTCTCCTGTCACCTGTCACCTGTCTCCTGTGCCCTATGTCCTGTGTCCTGTGTTCTGTGTCCTGTGTTCTGTGTCCTGTTTCCTGTTTCCTGTTTTCCTATGTCCTATGTCCGGTCTCCTGTGTCCTGTGCTCTATGTCCTGTCTCCTGTGCCCTATGTCCTGTCTCCTGTCTCCTGTGTCCTATGTCCTATGTCCTGTCTCCTGTGCCCTATGTCCTGTCTCCTGTGTCCTATGTCCTGTCTCCTATGTCCTGTGTCCTATGTCCTGTCTCCTGTCTCCTGTGCCCTATGTCCTCTCTCTGTGTCTTGTGTCCTATGTCCTATGTCCTGTCTACTGTGCCCTATGTCCTGTCTCCTGTCTCCTATGTCCTGTGTCCTGTCTCCTGTGTCCTGTCTCCTGTGTCCTGTGTCCTGTCTCCTATGTCCTGTGTCCTATGTCCTATGTCCTATGTCCTGTGTCCTGTGTCCTGTGTACTATGTCCTATGTCCTGTCTCCTGTGCCCTATGTCCTGTCTCCTGTGTCCTATGTCCTATGTCCTGTCTCCTATGTCCTGTCTCCTATGTCCTGTGTCCTATGTCCTGTCTCCTGTAATCTATGTCCTCTCTCTGTGTCTTGTGTCCTATGTCCTATGTCCTGTCTACTGTGCCCTATGTCCTGTCTCCTGTGTCCTGTGTCCTATGTCCTATGTCCTATGTCCTGTCTCCTGTCTCCTATGTCATGTGTCCTGTGTCCCATATCCTATGTCCTGTGTCCTGTCTCCTATGTCCTGTGTCCTGTGTCCTGTCTCCTATGTCCTGTGTCCTATGTCCTGTGTCCTATGTCCTGTGTCCTGTGTCCTGTCTCCTGTCTCCTGTCTCCTGTCTCCTGTGTCCTGTGTCTTGTGTCTTATGTCCTGTCTCCTATATCCTATGTCCTGTGTATGTCCTGTGTCCTATGTCCTATGTCTTGTATCCTGTGTCCTGTGTAATGTGTCCTATGTCCTATGTCCTATGTCCTATGTACTGTGTCCTATGTCCTATGTCCTGTGTCCAGAGGTCTGGTGGTCCTGGTCCACTACACCATCACCCTGGAGGTCTCTGGCAGCCTCGCCAACGCCACGCTGGACCTGATCTCTCTGCAGAACCAGCTGGTGGAGAAGAACTACCCCGGAGCCCCCGAGACCCCCACGGTGGTCTACACCATCACCCACTACGGGAACTACATCACCGAGGCCCTGCACCGGGACCAGGACTACAACACCCAGGACCTGCACCGGGACGACCTGCTGCTAGGCAACGGCAGCCTGGAGACACCGGCACCACCGGAGAAAGGTCAGACACACAGAGACACACACACAGAGACACACACACAGAGACACACACAGAGACACACAAACAGAGACACACACAGAGACACACACAGAGACACACAAACAGAGACACACACACAGAGACACAGACACACACACAGAGACACACACACAGAGAGACACACACAGAGACACACACACAGAGACACACACAGAGACACACACACAGAGACACACACAGAGACACACAGAGACACACACACAGAGACACACACACAGACACACACACACACAGAGACACACACACACAGAGACACACACAGAGACACACAGAGACACACACAGAGACACACACACACACAGAGACACACACACACAGACACACACACACAGAGACACACACACAGAGACACACACAGAGACACACACAGAGACACACACACACACAGAGACACACACACAGAGACACACACACAGACACACACACACACACAGAGACACACACACACAGAGACACACACAGAGACACACACAGAGACACACACACACAGACACACACACAGAGACACACACACACACACACACAGAGACACACACACAATATTTTAAGATGGTTATATTAGTTTCTGACGATCAGAGAGAAAGTAAAAGCTCAGCACTCAGGAGAAGTCTTATCTATGGTTGATCTGATATATCATATTAATAATGAAAAATTAATAATGAATAATGAATAATGAATAATTAATAATTAATTAATATTATGACTCTTTGTGGCTGTTTCCTGCAGCGGAGAACGTGCTGCCTGACGTGAAACCTACGAGCCGCCCGGCCGACTCCTCCAACAGCATGGTGAGTTAAACTGACTACATTTTGACTTTTATTTTGAATTTCTTTTGCTTTAATAATATGAGTTTTATTTTGAAAATATTTGACTTTTTTTTTCTCTAAACATATTAACTTTTTTAACTTTAAAATATTCTGACTTTTGTTCTGAAAATGTTTAGCACTGTTCTCCAAATATTTCGACTTTTATTTAGAAAATATTTGACCCTTTTTTCTCAACTTCTTTTGACTTTTATTCTGAAAATATTTGACCCTTTTTTCTCAAATTATTTTGACTTTTATTCTGAAAATATTTGACCCTTTTTTCTCAAATTATTTTGACTTTTATTCTGAAAGTATTTGACTCTTTATTCTAAAATTATTTCGACTTTTATTCTGAGAAATATTTTAATGTTTTTTCCTCAAAATATTTCAACTTTTATTTTGAAAATATTTGACTTTTCATTCTCAAACTATAAAGACTTTTATTCTCAAAATATTTGACCCTTTTTTCAGAAAATATTTCACTTTTTAATCTCAAAATATTGAGACTTTTACTCTGAAAATATTTGATGCTTTTATTCTGAAATGTTCACAGTTTCTTCGTTGTTTTCAGGAAAACGTGCTGGCAGCGGAGAAGCCTCCGGACGCTCCGAGCCACGAGGCCGACGCCCCCAACGTCTTCCTCAACAAGGACGACTTCCTGTTGGACCCTCTCGACCAATGGGAAGGCCCGCAGGTCGCCGCGCTCAGCGAGAACGACGTCTTCCTGCTGGACGAGAGCACCGGTCCTCTGCCAGCCGCCAAGATCCCCGAGAAGAGCACACACACACACAGTGAGATACACACACACACACACACACACACACACACACATATACTATATATATATATACATATATATATATATATATATATATATATATATATCTATATATATATATATATATATATATATATACATATATATATATGATATATATATATATATATATATCCCACCAGACTCCATGTAAATAATCAGGACTTTTAGTGTGTATAGAGCCAGCATATCTCCACCAGACTCCATGTAAATAATCAGGACTTTTAGCGTGTATAGTGCCAGCATATCTCCACCAGACTCCATGTAAATAATCAGGACTTTTAGCGTGTATAGAGCCAGCATATCTCCACCAGACTCCATGTAAATAATCAGGACTTTTAGTGTGTATAGAGCCAGCATATCTCCACCAGACTCCATGTAAATAATCAGGACTTTTAGTGTGTATAGAGCCAGCATATCTCCACCAGACTCCATGTAAATAATCAGGACTTTTAGTGTGTATAGAGCCAGCATATCTCCACCAGACTCCATGTAAATAATCAGGACTTTTAGCGTGTATAGAGCCAGCATATCTCCACCAGACTCCATGTAAATAATGAGTACTTTTAGCGTGTATAGAGTCAGCATATCTCCACCAGACTCCATGTAAATAATCAGGACTTTTAGCGTGTATAGAGCCAGCATATCTCCACCAGACTCCATGTAAATAATGAGTACTTTTAGCGTGTATAGAGTCAGCATATCTCCACCAGACTCCATGTAAATAATCAGGACTTTTAGCGTGTATAGAGCCAGCATATCTCCACCAGACTCCATGTAAATAATGAGTACTTTTAGCGTGTATAGAGTCAGCATATCTCCACCAGACTCCATGTAAATAATGAGTACTTTTAGCGTGTATAGAGTCAGCATATCTCCACCAGACTCCATGTAAATAATCAGGACTTTTAGCGTGTATAGAGCCAGCATATCTCCACCAGACTCCATGTAAATAATCAGGACTTTTAGCGTGTATAGAGCCAGCATATCTCCACCAGACTCCATGTAAATAATCAGGACTTTTAGCGTGTATAGAGCCAGCATATCTCCACATGTAAATGGGTGAATTAAGGGTTTATTTCAACCAAACCAGAGTGGTGATTGTTGGAAACAGTGGAAAGATGAACCGAGACGGCTTTTGATAGTTTTATTTAGTTTCTGTCTACTTTGAATGAAGTGTGTTTTACGATGATAAAAGTCCTGATTATTTACCTGGAGTCTGGTGGGTTTAGCGAACATAGGAAATAGAGCTCAGGTATCTACCCTTTAAAGCCCTCTCTGTGTGTTGTCTGGTGTGTCCAGATGCCGGTAGTGTTGAAGACGAAGGGTTCTTGCTCAGTAACGATGTTGCCCACGGAGACGATGGCGCCCCACTGGTGGGCGACATGGCCCCCCCGGTGGGCGCCGTGGCAGACGAAGGATCCGGTTCTGGTTTCTCCGGAGACGGACCGGAAACGGACGCCTGGTCACGGCCAGCGGGGGGGACCTCAGACGGGACTCTCAGTCTCGAGGTACACCTCCCAAAATCAGACTGAACAAACACACACACATACAGTACACACATAGATATTTTTTTTCTCATTTATTGATTTATTTGACAGAGACAATGCAGACAGACATAGTGTCAAAAGCATAAAACGTTTATAGCAGATGCTAATGTTCAACTCCAGTCCCTGGTTGGGCTTTTATACACAATAAAATGTATAAACTTAACTATTTAAATTAAAAATAAACATGATATATAAACAACTCCAGTCCTAATAAAAAAATAATATGAACATGAAATAAAAACATGCATATCATATACAACATACCTAGATAAGGACTACTAGCCAGTCAGAAGCAGAGTATGAGACCCTGACAGTACCTAGGTAAGGACTACTAGCCAGTCAGAAGCAGAGTATGAGGGCCCTGACAGTAGCTAGGTAAGGACTACTAGCCAGTCAGAAGCAGAGTATGATGCCGTGTCCTGACAGTAGCTAGATAAGGACTACTAGCCAGTCAGAAGCAGAGTATGAGACCCTGACAGTACCTAGATAAGGACTACTAGCCAGTCAGAAGCAGAGTATGAGACCCTGACAGTACCTAGATAAGGACTACTAGCCAGTCAGAAGCAGAGTATGAGACCCTGACAGTACCTAGATAAGGACTACTAGCCAGTCAGAAGCAGAGTATGAGGGCCCTGACAGTACCTAGGTAAGGACTACTAGCCAGTCAGAAGCAGAGTATGAGGGAGTGCCCTGACAGTACCTAGGTAAGGACTACTAGCCAGTCAGAAACAGAGTATGAGGGTCCTGACAGTACCTAGGTAAGGACTACTAGCCAGTCAGAAGCAGAGTATGAGGGCCCTGAGAGTACCTAGGTAAGGACTACTAGCCAGTCAGAAGCAGAGTATGAGGGCGTGCCCTGACAGTA
Organism: Perca schrenkii; assembly: GCA_025617405.1. Classification (NCBI taxonomy): domain Eukaryota; kingdom Metazoa; phylum Chordata; class Actinopteri; order Perciformes; family Percidae; genus Perca; species Perca schrenkii. The sequence goes on from JABUOV010000028.1 coordinate 173,733, forward strand.
CCTAGGTAAGGACTACTAGCCAGTCAGAAGCAGAGTATGAGGGCGTGCCCTGACAGTACCTAGGTAAGGACTACTAGCCAGTCAGAAGCAGAGTATGAGGGCGTGCCCTGACAGTACCTAGGTAAGGACTACTAGCCAGTCAGAAGCGTAGTATGAGGGGTGCCCTGACAGTACCTAGGTAAGGACTACTAGCCAGTCAGAAGCAGAGTATGAGGGCGTGCCCTGACAGTACCTAGATAAGGACTACTAGCCAGTCAGAAGCAGAGTATGAGGGCGTGCCCTGACAGTACCTAGGTAAGGACTACTAGCCAGTCAGAAGCAGAGTATGAGGGCGTGCCCTGACAGTACCTAGGTAAGGACTACTAGCCAGTCAGAAGCAGAGTATGAGGGGCCCTGACAGTACCTAGGTAAGGACTACTAGCCAGTCAGAAGCAGAGTATGAGGGCGTGCCCTGACAGTACCTAGGTAAGGACTACTAGCCAGTCAGAAGCAGAGTATGAGGGCGTGCCCTGACAGTACCTAGGTAAGGACTACTAGCCAGTCAGAAGCAGAGTATGAGGGCCCTGAGAGTACCTAGGTAAGGACTACTAGCCAGTCAGAAGCAGAGTATGAGGGTCCTGACAGTACCTAGGTAAGGATTACTAGCCAGTCAGAAGCAGAGTATGAGGGTCCTGACAGTACCTAGGTAAGGACTACTAGCCAGTCAGAAGCAGAGTATGAGGGTCCTGACAGTACCTAGGTAAGGATTACTAGCCAGTCAGAAGCAGACTATGAGGGTCCTGACAGTACCTAGGTAAGGACTACTAGCCAGTCTGAAGCAGAGTATGATGGCGTGTCCTGACAGTAGCTAGGTAAGGACTACTAGCCCGTCAGAAGCAGAGCATGAGGGCCCTGACAGTACCTAGGTAAGGACTACTAGCCAGTCAGAAGCAGAGTATGAGGGCCCTGTCAGTACCTTCAGTGTCCAATCCGGTTAAATAATCCTGGTTGTGGTTTTTGCAGCCCTATGTGGAGGCGCTGCCACCTCCCGATCTGGAGGAAACGGAGGACGAAGATTCGGACTCGGATGCCGCGGGCGTCGAGCCGAACGATGATGTCATCGCGCCAGAAGTTGAGTCAACGACGCTTCCTGCTTCTTCCGAAGAATCGGCGCTTCACGGCGGCCCTGAAGAGCCCTTCTCGGACCAGGTTCTGGTCACTGCGAACCCTCGGCGCTCAACCACCACCGAGGCGCCCGTTTTCTCCCCGAGAGGAACGCTCACCGTGGA
>JABUOV010000028.1:190000-197500 GCA_025617405.1 Perca schrenkii
CAGACTGACATTTGGGCCCATTCTTGTTTTATAAAATAGCTCCAGCTCCGTCAGATTGGATGGAAAGCGTCTGTGAAGTGCAAGTTTCAAGTCTTGGCAGAGATTTTAAATTGGATTTAGGTCTTTGACTTTTGGACCATGTTTCACGGTGGGGGTGGTGTGTTCAGGGGGATGTGCAGTGTTAAGTTTTCCCCCACACGTAGCGTTTAGCATTTAAGCCAAAAACTTCAATTTTGGTGTCATCTGACCAGAGCACCTTCCTCCACATGTTTGGCTGGTGGCAAACTGCAGACGGGACTTCTTATGGCTTTGTTTCAACAATGGCTTTCTTCTCGCCACTCTTTCTATAAAGGCCCGATTTGGGGAGAGCACGATTAATAGTTGTCTTGTGGACAGATTGTCCCACCTGAGCTGTGGATCTCTGCAGCTCCTCCAGAGTTACCACGGGCCTCTTGGCTGCCGAAAAAGTGCCAAAAAACACCACAAAGTGACAGAAAAATCACAAAAGAAGTGACAGAAAGAGCGCCAAAAAAGTGACAGAAAAAGTGACAAAAAAAGTGACAGAAAAAGCGCCAAAAAAGTGACAGAAAAAGCGCCAAAAAAGTGACAGAAAAAGCGCCAAAAAAGTGACAGAAGAAGTGACAGAAGAAGTGACAGAAAAAGTGACAGAAAAAGCGCCAAAAAAGTGACAGAAAAAGCGCCAAAAAAGTGACAGAAGAAGTGACAGAAGAAGGGACAGAAAAAGCGCCAAAAAAGTGACAGAAAAAGTGACAGAAAAAAGTGCCAAAAAGTGACAGAAAAAGTGACAGAAAAAGTGCCAAAAAAGTGACAGAAAAAGCGCCAAAAATGTGACAGAAAAAGCGCCAAAAAAGTGACAGAAGAAGTGACAGAAAAAGTGACGGAAAGAGACAGAGCACCAAAAAGTGACAGAAAAAGCGCCAAAAATGTGACAGAAAAAGCGCCAAAAAAGTGACAGAAGAAGTGACAGAAAAAGTGACGGAAAGAGACAGAGCACCAAAAAGTGACAGAAAAAGCGCCAAAAAAGTGACAGAAAAAGTGACAGAAAAAGTGACAGAAAAAGTGACAGAAAAAGTGACAGAAAAAGTGACAGAAAAAGTGCCACAAAAAACACCTAAAAATTGACAGAAAAAGCACCAAAAAGAGACAGAAAAAGTGACAGAAGAGCACCAGAAAAGTGACCAAAAGATGAGACTGCTTCTGTGATCAATGCTCTCCTTGCTGGGCCTGTCAGTTTAGGTGGACGGCCGTGTCTCGGTAGGTTTGCAGTTGTGCCGTACTCTTGATCGGTGCTCCGTGAGATGTTCAAATCTTTTTTTTCTAACCTAAGCCTGCTTTAAACTTCTCCACAGCTGTATCCCAGACCTGCCTGGTATGTTCCTTGTTTGTTCACTAATGTTGACTCTAACTAACCTCTGAGGCCTTCACTGAACAGCTGTATTTATACTGAGATTACATTACACACCGCTGGACTCGATTTACCAATTAGGTGACTTCTAAAGGCAGTTGGTTGCTCTCCATTTTATTTAGGGCTATCAGAGTAAAGGGGGCTGAACGTATGTACAGTATATGTGTATATAATGTATGTATATGTGTATATAATGTATGTATATATGTATATAATGTATGTATGTGTGTATATTTGCAGGTGCCGTGTGGGAGAGAACTGGTGGTACCGCGGCGAGCGCTGCGAGGAGTTTGTTTCGGAGTCACTAGTGGTCGCCATCGCTGTTGCCTCGGTGATGGGGTTCCTGGTCGTCACGGCAGCCATCATCTTCTTCCTGGCGAGGACGCTGAGAGAGCAGTACGATACCGAGGACTCAGAGGACCCGCTACGGTAATCACCATCACCAAACTCCACCAGACTCCATGTAAATAATCAGGACTTTTAGCGTGAATAGAGCCAGCATATCTCCACCAGACTCCATGTAAATAATCAGGACTTTTAGCGTGTATAGAGCCAGCATATCTCCACCAGACTCCATGTAAATAATCAGGACTTTTAGCGTCTATAGAGCCAGCATATCTCCACCAGACTCCATGTAAATAATCCGGACTTTTAGCGTGTATAGAGCCAGCATATCTCCACCAGACTCCATGTAAATAATCAGGACTTTTAGCGTGTATAGAGCCAGCATATCTCCACCAGACTCCATGTAAATAATCAGGACTTTTACCGTCTATAGAGCCAGCATATCTCCACCAGACTCCATGTAAATAATCCGGACTTTTAGCGTGTATAGAGCCAGCATATCTCCACCAGACTCCATGTAAATAATCCGGACTTTTAGCGTGTATAGAGCCAGCATATCTCCACCAGACTCCATGTAAATAATCAGGACTTTTAGCGTGTATAGAGCCAGCATATCTCCACCAGACTCCATGTAAATAATCAGGACTTTTAGCGTGTATAGAGCCAGCATATCTCCACCAGACTCCATGTTAATAATCAGGACTTTTAGTGTGTATAGAGCCAGCATATCTCCACCAGACTCCATGTTAATAATCAGGACTTTTAGCGTGTATAGAGCCAGCATATCTCCACCAGACTCCATGTTAATAATCAGGACTTTTAGCGTGTATAGAGCCAGTATATCTCCACCAGACTCCATGTAAATAATCAGGACTTTTAGTGTGTATAGAGCCAGCATATCTCCACCAGACTCCATGTAAATAATCAGGACTTTTAGCGTGTATAGAGCCAGCATGTCTCCACCAGACTCCATGTAAATAATTAGGACTTTTAGCGTGTATAGAGCCATTATATGATAGATGATAAAAGTCCTGATTATTTACATGGAGTCTGGTGAATGTTTCTTAAATGTGTTTCCGTGCAGACGGTGCGACAGTTTGCCGACGCTAGAGCGGGCCGCCAAGTTCAACCCGGTGTTCGAGAGCGAGCCGGTCTCGGCCCAGTACTACCGTCGCTATGACGACGACGAGCTCAGCCGGTACGGAGGCGGCGGCAGAGCGTTCGCCAGCGACGAGATACGACACATCTACGAAGACAGAACGCTCTCCAGACAGGTACCTGTCTGTGTGTGTGTGTGTGTGTGTGTGTGTGTGTGTGTGTGTCTGTCTGTCTGTGTGTATGTGTGTGTGTGTGTGTGTGTGTGTGTGTGCAGCTCCCTCCAGTTAACAGACACAAGGCGTTCTCGTCTACGGGGCATTTAATAGCTGAATCACGCCATCGTCGATGCCATCAAACCTGCCGTGAGAGCTAAATTAAACATAGAAATCACAATAAGTTACCGAAATAAGAATATTCCCACAGAGAATAGCACAAGAATAAATAAATAAACAACACAACGTTATGCTTTTACACTGATACTTACACGTTAAAAGAACTTATGCATAGTAACTCCAGGGGAGTGAAAACACAGGTTACAAGGCAATGACATTACCAATTAACTTAACGAGCCGCAGTTGGTGTCAGTACCACATCTGTTCCACGCTAGCCTCCACCCAAGCTAACGTTAGTTTAGCTAACAGCTAATTCGACAGCTAGATTCAGTCTAAAATAACGTTAAGTCAAACATAATGGGAGAAGCTACAGCTACATTAAGACTTTACAGTAACAATAAAGACCAGTGTTGAGTGATTGTATTTTAAATGAGCACAAGTAAAGTAGAACTGACCTAACAGCTGTTATATATGTTAACGTTTATTTTTACGTTTTATTTTGAGGGTCTTTTAAAGTTATTACATGCTGTCTCAGCTAGCCGTTAGCTGAATTAGCTGTTAGCTAAACTAACGTTAGCTTCCCCGTGGAGGCTAACTGCTTGCTCTTGAGGGAATTACTGTAATTATTAGAATTGTTGGGGCTTTATAAATTATAGAGTGTGGTCTAGACCTACTCTCTCTGTAAAGTGTCTCGAGATAACTCAGTTATGATTTGAAACTATAAATAAAATTGAATTGAATTGAATTAACGTGGAACAGATCAGGTAGTGTCGTAAATCCTCGTACCACTGCACTTGTTCTGAACATCTTGCACATGTTCTGAACATCTTGCACATATGTGAACATCTTGCACATGTTCTGAACATCTTGCACATGAGTGAACATCTTGCACATGTTCTAAACATCTTGCACATGTTCTGAACATCTTGCACATGCGTTGAACATCTTGCACATGCGTTGAACATCTTGCACATGCGTGAACATCTTGCACATGTTCTAAACATCTTGCACATGTTCTGAACATCTTGCACATGTTCTGAACATCTTGCACATGTGTGAACATCTTGCACATGTTCTGAACATCTTGCACATGTGTGAACATCTTGCACATGTGTGAACATCTTGCACATGTTCTGAACATCTTGCACATGTTCTGAACATCTTGCACATGTTCTGAACATCTTGCACATGTTCTGAACATCTTGCACATGCGTGAACATCTTGCACATGCATGAACATCTTGCACATGCGCTGACCATCTTGCACATGCGTGAACATCTTGCACATGTGTGAACATCTTGCACATGAGTGAACATCTTGCACATGTTCTGAACATCTTGCACATAAGTGAACATCTTGCACATGTTCTAAACATCTTGCACATGTTCTGAACATCTTGCACATGCGTTGAACATCTTGCACATGCGTGAACATCTTGCACATGTTGTGAACATCTTGCACATGTTGTGAACATCTTGCACATGCGCTGAACATCTTGCACATGTTCACACATCTTGCACATGTTCTGAACATCTTGCACATGAGTGAACATCTTGCACATGTTCTAAACATCTTGCACATGTTCTGAACATCTTGCACATGCGTTGAACATCTTGCACATGCATGAACATCTTGCACATGTTCTGAACATCTTGCACATGTTGTGAACATCTTGCACATGCGCTGAACATCTTGCACATGTTCTGAACCTCTTGCACATGCGTGAACATCTTGCACATGCGTGAACATCTTGCACATGCGTGAACATCTTGCACATGTTCTGAAAATCTTGCACATGCGTGAACATCTTGCACATGTTCTGAACATCTTGCACATGTTCTGAACATCTTGCACATGTTCTGAACATCTTGCACATGTTCTGAACATCTTGCACATGTTCTGAATATCTTGCACATGCGCTGAACATCTTGCACATGTTCTGAACATCTTGCACATATGTGAACATCTTGCACATGTGTGAACATCTTGCACATGTGTGAACATCTTGCACATGCGTGAACATCTTGCACATGTTCTGAACATCTTGCACATGTTCTGAACATTTTGCACATGTTCTGAACATCTTGCACATGTTCTGAACATCTTGCACATGTTCTGAACATCTTGCACATGCTCTGAACATCTTGCACATGTTCTGAACATCTTGCACATGTTTTGAACATCTTGCACATGTTCTGAACATCTTGCACATGTTCTGAACATCTTGCACATGCTCTGAACATCTTGCACATGTTCTGAACATCTTGCACATGTTCTGAACATCTACTGACAGTTGGCTCGGCACGTGCTGCATGCTCCGATGCTGGTGTACCGTCAATAAACGTCTGAACCAACCGAACCTCAGAACAATAGTTCCGCTATATAAGCCTACATAAAAACAGGTCAGCTTGTACACATATTTCAAAGTAAAAGAAATGCAGATAAATAGAAATATTTATTTATTAATCAAATTAAATCTATCCCTTTATGAGACTTAAATCATGCAACTGTCTCTGCTGGCAGCTACAGTGTGTGTCTGTGTGTGTGTGTCTCTTTGTTTTTTTTTCAAACATATGTCATTTTTGGGGGATTTTATCAGTTTTTTCTTTATTTTATTTCCATTTTTCTAAGTTCTTTTTTTAAAAGTTTTCTTATTTTTTGTTGAAGGTTATTTATTTTATTTTTTTTTACAATTTTTTTGTTTTCAGTTTTTCCTCAAAATCTTCAACTTAAAAAAAAAAGAAATTCTAAAAAATGTGTGTAGCTTTTGACCGCCCTAACCCCTAACCTCTGACCCCTGACCTTTGACCCCTGACCGCTTTAGGAGATGGAGGAGCGTCTGAGGATCGTCCAGCTATGTTCCACAGATGAACATTTGGCAGACTTTGTGCGACAGACTCAAGCGTGAGTGTCTCTCGTTTCAGCTTCTTTAACATTCATATATTCATATATTTGGAAGTTTTGGACTCCAACTGATCTGCCTTTCTCTTCTTTGTTTCTTTTTGGAGCAGATTCCTGGATAGGAGAGCGAGCACCAACACATAGCGCCTCCTTCAGGTACCGATATCTCCAGACACACACTTTTATTAACCTTAAACCGTCCTACCTGGTCCAGTATTAGACAAGAAACAAGTTAACCCAAACCCACCAGACTCCATGTAAATAATCAGGACTTTTAGCGTGTATAGAGCCAGCATATCTCCACCAGACTCCATGTAAATAATCAGGACTTTTAGCGTGTATAGAGCCAGCATATCTCCACCAGACTCCATGTAAATAATCAGGACTTTTAGCGTGTATAGAGCCAGCATATCTCCACCAGACTCCATGTAAATAATCAGGACTTTTAGGGTGTATAGAGCCAGCATATCTCCACCAGACTCCATGTAAATAATCAGGACTTTTAGGGTTTTAGGGTGTATAGAGCCAGCATATCTCCACCAGACTCCATGTAAATAATCAGGACTTTTAGGGTTTTAGGGTGTATAGATCCAGCATATCTCCACCAGACTCCATGTAAATAATCAGGACTTTTATTGTGTATAGAGCCAGCATATCTCCACCAGACTCCATGTAAATAATCAGGACTTTTAGTGTGTATAGAGCCAGCATATCTCCACCAGACTCCATGTAAATAATCAGGACTTTTAGTGTGTATAGAGCCAGCATATCTCCACCAGACTCCATGTAAATAATCAGGACTTTTAGTGTGTATAGAGCCAGCATATCTCCACCAGACTCCATGTAAATAATCAGGACTTTTAGCGTGTACAGAGCCAGCATATCTCCACCAGACTCCATGTAAATAATCAGGACTTTTAGCGTGTATAGAGCCAGCATATCTCCACCAGACTCCATGTAAATAATCAGGACTTTTAGCGTGTACAGAGCCATCATATCTCCACCAGACTCCATGTAAAGACAGCTGCCTTCGTCTCTGATTGGTCGGATGTTTTTGTGTGTGTGTCTCTCCAGAAAGCTGCCTTCGTCTCTGATTGGTTCGGCTGCCTCGCTGAGCCCGTGACATCACTTGTTTTCCGGTTGTCTCCACGGCGACTGGGACCATTTTAAAGCCACCACTCAGCTGCTTAACTAACTTAAATGTTTACATTTTCTCCACCAATCATGGACTGTTCCCAGATGACCTGTCTCTGTCTCTTAGCAACACACTCCACTAAACTCTCAACGGTGTTTTTTTTTTTTCAGTTTTCCGTAGCTTTTCTTTTGCTGTACGCTGCCTCCGTTTGTCGCCATGGAAACACAAATGCAAGCTGCTTTCTGCAGCGCTCGTTAGTGAGA
>JABUOV010000028.1:200000-202500 GCA_025617405.1 Perca schrenkii
ACACAACATTTTATTGTGTGAGATTCTAGCTCACCAAGCCTGGAGTGGAAACTCTGTGGTAATGTCTAGTGTTGATGTAAAGCCATTTGCTCTGATCCCCTGTGCCCTATCAGAGACTATCTAGAAGAGACATGCCACTTCCTCAATACATTGTATGCACATGTCCCGCCCCTCCCGCTGGAAAGCCAATCATCTGCTTTATAACAGTCAAGCCGGGAAACATTTATTTATTCATCCTGTGTGTGTACATATACACATATATTTATATATTTATACTTATATTGTCTGTTCTGTTAACCTGTTTGTTTAACTTATTTTAGATAATGTGTGACATGCACCTACGACACCAAAACAAATTCCTTGTATGTGTAAAAAATGTACTTGGCAATAAAGCTTTTCTGATTCTGATTTAAGCCTACCGTCTGGTTCCACTGACGCATGCGCACAGTTGAGGTTTTTACGACAGCGGAGACCGACTAAACCAGCCTAACGGTAAGTAACGTTAAAAGACTAGACTAGCTGTGCTATAGTTAGCATCCGAAACAGCTAACAGGCTAATATTCCATTTATCTTATGAATGGGAAACACTAGAGTCCCTCAAGGGCTGGGCGATATTTCTCTAACTGACATCATTAATATCAACAATTCTGATATTGATGCTTATGCAAGTTGTATGCCAAATCCAAGCTAAACCAATAGAGGGCAGCAAATAAGCTGTTAAGTTGTTCTTTAAAACAAATGTTTGCATGGATATTAGCAACGCGACGAGGCTATAGCTTCGTGACGTAGCGTCAGTTATCAACGCTCAAGCTAACGTTAGCTAGCGTTAACGTAACTGTTAAAACAACAAGAAAAAGTGAGACATAAGAAGAACAAGACACAAGAAAAATAATAATTCAAAATATTGTACTGTACACTGATAAAACAAATGACATTGAGCATTTGTTTAAGTGCTTGGCCAAAGTCCTTAAATAGTTTTTTTAGGGTAACTCCCTTCACTTTACCGGCAGCATCAACACATGAAGCCTCCCTGTCTCGTGATTCACTCTCATGTGGGTTTAAATCTAATGTTGATAAAATGCATGAAAACCTTTCATGGTTTAAACTTAATAGATTGGTGTATTCACTAATGGTTTTTTTTATATAATGTTACAACATATAAAACACCTTTTATTTTATATACAAAATTATCTTTTAGTATTGATGCACATCATTATCCAACGAGGAATGCAGTAGGAGGTAGTTTTATTTTACCTAAAGTGAAAACCAAATCAATTCAACGTTCAGTTAGGTATAGAGCAATGTGTGAATCTCCCAAATATTATCAAACAACAAAACACTCAGTATGGCTTTAAAAAAATCACTTAAGATGTATTACCTTCAAAGAGAATTCAATATTTAATATATATTACATATTATTTTTCAAATGGATCTATTCGGAGTAGTGTAATGTTTATTTAATTTCTTTATTTCTTTATGTTTGTGTGATTACTGTGTTAACTGTAAAGTATGATTTGTATTTTTAAATGTTGTGTAATGTGAAGTGATGTCTTGTGTGTACGGTGTGTAATATAATATTGTAAATTGTATTGTCACATGATAGATTGTAGGACCCCAGGAAGAATAGCTTGTTAGCTGATGCTAAAGCTAATGGGGATCCAAATAAAACAAACAAACAAACAAACTTTTAACTCACTTTGCATTATCTTTGCTATCTCTTTTTCCTCTTGCACTCATAAATGCTACTCTCACCGCACACTATGCGTGATTTAAGGCACCTGCCACACATTGCGATTAACCCCCATATATCACGTGATACACTGCTTTGTCCCGTTTGCTTTAGGTCAGTTCATTATTGTGTGGTTAAAAACGTACATAGCCTGAGCCTGGACAGTCCCTCAGGCTCAGGAAACTGATCCACAATGAACGATGCCAGCATAGCCTTTGGACCTGAAGATGGACTTGACAACAATATGCATTTTATTAGCATTTAACACTACCACATAACACAATATATATGTTTTTTTTACAGTAATTATCAAAAAAATAATATAAAATAACAAAAAAAAATCAAGATTGAACTAACTGATCCCAGATCAAAGTAGTTTAGATGCAGTTCACATTAGTGAAGAACTAGCCCACAACTTACAAATAATAAAATAATATTCTGAGTTTCTCTCCAAAGCGCTTAATGAAGTGGGACCCAAGTATCCCGGACCATGGCTTATTTTATTATTATTTATGTGATTCTGTTCCTCATGACCGCCAACCATGCATTTCCCATCAGCTGTCTTAAGGATCTCACAGATATTTTATAAAAATGATTAATGAACATAGAAAGAAAGTATATAATCAACATCAAAGATAATCAATCAAAAGATTATCAAAGATAATCAATCATGACGTTGGAGATGCTAAATAATACTCATAACGTTAACGTTATGTAGTTAATTCCGTGTAAGGAGTAATGTGTGTTTACATTTAGGAACCAAAATAGCAA
>JABUOV010000028.1:215000-217500 GCA_025617405.1 Perca schrenkii
TAGTCCTGGGTCTTCCCGAGGCCTCCGCCCAGCTGGGCGTGCCTGGAACACCTCCCTAGGGAGGCGCCCAGGGGGCATCCTTACCAGATGCCCGAACCACCTCAACTGGCTCCTTTCGGCGCAAAGGAGCAGCGGCTCTACTCCGAGCTCCTCACGGATGACTGAGCTTCTCACCCTATCTCTAAGGGAGACGCCAGCCACCCTCCTGAGGAAACCCATTTCGACCGCTTGTACCCTGGATCTCGTTCTTTCGGTCATGACCCAGCCTTCATGACCATAGGTGAGGGTAGGAACAAAAACTGACCGGTAGATCGAGAGCTTTGCCTTCTGGCTCAGCTCTCTTTTCGTCATAACGGTGCGATAGATGGAATGTAATACCGCACCCGCTGCGCCGATTCTCCGACCAATCTCCCGCTCCATTGTCCCCTCACTCGCGAACAAAACCCCCAAGGTACTTGAACTCCTTCACTTGGGGTAAGGACTCATTCCCTACCTGGAGAAGGCATTCCATCGGTTTCCTGCTGAGAACCATGGCCTCCGATTTAGAGGTGCTGATCCTCATCCCAACCGCTTCACACTCGGCTGCGAACCGATCCAGTGAGTGCTGAAGGTCTGCAGGCCGATGATGCCATCAGGACCACATCATCTGCAAAGAGCAGCGATGAGATCCCCAGCCCACCGAACTGCAACCCCTCCCCCATCCCGACTACGCCTCGATATCCTGTCCATAAATATTACAAACAGGATTGGTGACAAAGCGCAGCCCTGGCGGAGGCCAACCCTCACCCGAAATAAGTCCGACTTACTGCCGAGAACCCGGACACAACTCTCACTTTGGTCGTACAGAGATTGGATGGCCCTGAGTAGAGACCCCCCTCACCCCATACTCCCGCAGCACCTCCCACAGTATCTCCCGGGGGGACCCGGTCATACGCCTTCTCCAAATCCACAAAACACATGTAGACCGGTTGGGCATACTCCCAGGCCCCCCCTCCAGGATCCTTGCGAGAGTAAAGAGCTGGTCCGTTGTTCCACGACCAGGACGGAATCCGCATTGTTCCTCTTCAATCTGAGGGTTCGACTATCGGCCGAACCCTCCTTTCCAGCACCTTGGAGTAGACTTTACCAGGGAGGCTGAGAAGTGTGATACCCCTGTAATTGGCACACACCCTCTGGTCCCCCTTTCTAAAAGGGGAACCACCACCCCAGTCTGCCACTCCTTTGGCACTGTTCCAGACCTCCACGCGATGTTGAAGAGACGTGTCAACCAGGACAGCCCCTCCACACCCAGAGCCTTGAGCATTTCCGGACGGATCTCATCAATCCCAGGGGCTTTGCCACTGTGTAGTTGTTTGACTACATCAGTGACCTCCGCCTGGGAAATCGACGACAATCCCCCGTCATCCTCCAGCTCTGCCTCTAACATAGAGGGCGTATTAGTCGGATTCAGGAGTTCCTCAAAGTGCTCCTTCCACCGCCCTATTACCTCCTCAGTTGAGGTCAACAGTGTCCCATCCTTACTGTACACAGCTTGGATGGTTCCCCGCTTCCCCCCTCCTGAGGTGGCGAACAGTTTTCAGAAGCACTTTGGTGCCGACCGAAAGTCCTTCTCCATGTCTTCTCCGAACTTCTCCCACACCCGCTGCTTTGCCTCTTTCACGGCAGAGGCTGCAGCCCTTCGAGCCCTTCGGTACCCTGCAACTGCCTCCGGAGTCCTCTGGGATAACATATCCCGGAAAGACTCCTTCTTCAGTCGGACGGCTTCCCTGACCACCGGTGTCCACCACGGTGTTCGTGGGTTACCGCCCCTTGAGGCACCTAAGACCCTAAGACCACAGCTCCCCGCCGCAGCTTCAGCAATGGAAACTTTGAACATTGTCCACTCGGGTTCAATGCCCCCCAGCCTCCACAGGGATGCACGAAAAGCTCCGCTGGAGGTGCGAGTTGAAAGTCCGTTGGACAGGGGCCTCCTCCAGACGTTCCCAATTTACCCGCACTACACGTTTGGGCTTACCAGGTCTGTCCAGAGTCTTCCCCCCACCCCCTGACCCAACTCACCACCAGATGGTGATCGGTTGACAGCTCTGACCCCTCTCTTCACCCGAGTGTCCAAAACATACGGCCTCAGATCAGATGAAACGATTATAAAATCGATCATTGACCTTCGGCCTAGGGTGCTCTGGTACCAGGTACACTTATGAGCATCCCTATGTTCGAACATGGTGTTTGTTATAGACAATCCATGACTAGCACAGAAGTCCAACAACAAACAACCACTCTGGTTTAGATCAGGGAGGCCGTTCCTCCCAATCACGCCTCTCCATGTGTCTCCATCATTGCCCACGTGCGCGTTGAAGTCCCCCCAGCAGAACAATGGAGTCCCCCCACTGGCGCCCCATGCAGGACTCCACTCAAGGTCTCCAAGAAGGCCGAATACTCCGAACTCCTGTTTGGTGCATATGCACAAACAACAGTCAGAGTTTTCCCCCCCCCCACCACC
>JABUOV010000028.1:227500-230000 GCA_025617405.1 Perca schrenkii
CTGTCTCCCTGTCTGCCTGCCTGTCTGCCTGCCTGTCTATCTCTCTCCCTATCCCCCTGTCTCCCTGTCTGCCTGCCTGTCTGTCTCTCTCCCTGTCTCTCTCCCTGTCCCCCTGTCTGTCTCCCTGTCTGTCTGCCTGTCTGTCTGCCTGTCTGTCTCTCTCCCTGTCCCCCTGTCTGTCTCCCTGTCTGCCTGCCTGTCTGTCTCTGTCCCTGTCTCTCTTCCTGTCCCCCTGTCTGTCTCCCTGTCTGTCTGCCTGTCTGTCTGCCTTTCTGTCTCTCTCCCTGTTCCCCTGTCTGTCTCCCTGTCTGTCTGCCTGCCTGTCTGTCTCTCTCCCTGTCTCTCTCCCTATCCCCCTGTCTCCCTGCCTGTCTGTCTGACCACAGCATGTCTCTCTCCCTGTCTGTCTGCCTGTCTGTCTCTCTCCCTGTCTCTCTCCCTCTCCCGCTGCCTGTCTGTCTGACCACAGCCTGTCTCTTTCCCTGTCTGTCTGCCTGTCTGTCTACCTTTCTGTCTCTCTCCCTGTCCCCCTGTCTGTCTCCCTGTCTGTCTGCCTGCCTGTCTGTCTCTCTCCCTGTCTCTCTCCCTATCCCCCTGTCTCCCTGCCTGTCTGTCTGACCACAGCATGTCTCTCTCCCTGTCTGTCTGCCTGTCTGTCTGTCTCCCTGTCTCTCTCCCTCTCCCGCTGCCTGTCTGTCTGACCACAGCCTGTCTCTTTCCCTGTCTGTCTGCGTGTCTGTCTCTCTCCCTGTCTGTCTCCCTGTCTGTCCCCCTGTCTGTCCCCCTGTCTGTCTCTCTCCCTGTCTCTCTCCCTCTCCCGCTGCCTGTCTGTCTGACCACAGCCTGTCTCTTTCCCTGTCTGTCTGCGTGTCTGTCTCTCTCCCTGTCTGTCTGCGTGACTGTCTCTCTCCCTGTCTGTCTCCCTGTCTGTCCCCCTGTCTGTCCCCCTGTCTGTCTCTCTCCCTGTCTCTCTCCCTCTCCCGCTGCCTGTCTGTCTGACCACAGCCTGTCTCTTTCCCTGTCTGTCTGCGTGTCTGTCTCTCTCCCTGTCTGTCTGACCACAGCCTGTCTCTCCTCTCTCGCTTCAGACAGAGGAAACGCTGTAACAAACGAGACCAGTCGACCAGCTGATCTACTTCCTGTCTCCCCCAACTCCTGCCCCCCCGAGCCCCCCCCTCCTCCTCCTCCTCCCGCCACCACCCCCCCCCCTCCCTAAATTACCGTCCAATGGCGGCTCACTTCCTGGCCAGACGGCGTCCAATCAGGCGCCAGAGACGCGGCGTAACCCTGCTGGTAATCCCACCAAACTACTTCCTGTCTGTCTGAATGTGGGTCAGAGAAACCCAAACACTGTCATAGAGAGGTGTGTGTGTTTCTGTGTGTGTGTTTCTGTGTGTGTGTTTCTGTGTGTGTGTTTCTGTGTGTGTGTTTCTGTGTGTGTGTTTCTGTGTGTGTGTTTCTGTGTGTGTGTGTGTCTGTGTGTGTCGTGTGTGTGTCTCTGTGTGTGTGTGTCTGTGTGTGTGTTTCTGTGTGTGTGTTTCTGTGTGTGTGTGTCTGTGTGTGTGTGTGTGTGTTTGTCTGTATGTGTGTGTGTGTGTCTGTGTGTATCTGTGTGTGTGTGTCTGTATGTGTGTGTGTGTGTGTCTGTGTGTGTGTGTGTGTGTGTGTGTGTGTGTGTGTGTGTGTGTGTGTGTGTGTGTGTGTGTGTGTGTGTCTGTGTGTCTGTGTGTGTGTCTGTGTGTGTGTCTGTATGTCTCTGTGTGTGTGTGTGTGTGTGTGTGTGTGTGTGTGTGTGTGTGTGTGTGTGTGTGTGTGTGTGTGTGTGTGTGTGTGTGTGTGTGTGTGTGTGTGTGTGTGTGTGTGTGTGTGTGTATCTGTATGTATGTGTATCTCTGTGTGTGTGAGAGAGAGTTTCTGTGTCTGTCTGTCTGTCTGTGTGTGTGTGTGTGTCTGTCTGTGTGTGTGTGTGTGTGTGTGTGTGTCTGTCTGTGTGTGTGTGTGTGTGTGTCTCTTTGTGTGTGTCTGTCTGTGTGTGTGTGTGTGTGTGTTTGTGTCTCTGTGTGTGTGTGTGTGTGTGTGTGTGTGTGTGTGTGTGTCTGTGTGTGTGTGTGTGTGTGTGTTTCTCTGTCTGTGTGTGTGTCTGTGTGTGTGTGTGTGTCTGTGTGTGTGTGTGTGTGTGTGTTTGTATGTGTGTTTCTGTGTGTGTGTGTGTGTGTGTGTGTGTGTGTGTGTGTGTGTGTGTGTGTGTGTGTGTGTGTGTGTGTGTGTCATTTCTGTCTAATAATATTTACCTTTTGTTCTAATGGAGACCAGCGTGTCATCACCAACCAGTTTGACCCTCTCTTCATCTCTACGTTACGTTTTTACTTCTGACTTTAATCCAACAGGCTCTGGGAACTCCTCCGTTAAACCTTTTCTCTCCCACGCAGCTGTCGGCCAATCACAGGACGGCTCGTCGCTGCTGAGGTCGGCTCTGGCCAATGAGAGAGCCAGAACTAAC
>JABUOV010000028.1:235000-240000 GCA_025617405.1 Perca schrenkii
ATGCACTGGTCTGCTCTTTCCTCCCAACATACTGTTATTGCAAACTTTTTGAGACTTATTGGTCAATGTGTTGGTCTCTCTCTTCCACATTTTGGATGTGTTTTTTTCGCTTTTTGGGCATTAATCTAAAACCTAGTCTCAGTTTTATGAGTTTTAGTTTCAGTTTTATAAGTTTTTGTCTCAGTTTTATGAGTTTTAGTTTCAGTTTTATGAGTTTTAGTTTCAGTTTTATGAGTTTTAGTTTCAGTTTTATGAGTTTTAGTTTCAGTTTTATGAGTTTTAGTCTCAGTTTTATGAGTTTTAGTTTCAGTTTTATGAGTTTTAGTTTCAGTTTTATGAGTTTTAGTTTCAGTTTTATAAGTTTTAGTCTCAGTTTTATGAGTTTTAGTTTCAGTTTTATGAGTTTTAGTTTCAGTTTTATGAGTTTTAGTCTCAGTTTTATGAGTTTTAGTTTCAGTTTTATGAGTTTTAGTTTCAGTTTTATGAGTTTTAGTTTCAGTTTTATGAGTTTTAGTCTCAGTTTTATAAGTTTTAGTCTCAGTTTTATGAGTTTTAGTTTTATGAGTTTTAGTTTCAGTTTTATAAGTTTTAGTTTCAGTTTTATGAGTTTTAGTTTCAGTTTTATGAGTTTTAGTTTCAGTTTTATGAGTTTTAGTTTCAGTTTTATAAGTTTTAGTCTCAGTTTTATGAGTTTTAGTTTCAGTTTTATGAGTTTTAGTTTCAGTTTTATAACTTTTTGTCTCAGTTTTATGAGTTTTAGTTTCAGTTTTATGAGTTTTAGTCTCAGTTTTATGAGTTTTAGTCTCAGTTTTATGAGTTTTAGTCTCAGTTTTATGAGTTTTAGTCTCAGTTTTATGAGTTTTAGTCTCAGTTTTATGAGTTTTAGTCTCAGTTTTATAACTTTTTACCTCAGTTTTATGAGTTTTAGTCTCAGTTTTATAACTTTTTGTCTCAGTTTTATGAGTTTTAGTTTCAGTTTTATAACTTTTTGTCTCAGTTTTATGAGTTTTAGTTTCAGTTTTATGAGTTTTAGTTTCAGTTTTATGAGTTTTAGTCTCCGTTTTATAAGTTTTAGTCTCAGTTTTATAACTTTTTGTCTCAGTTTTATGAGTTTTAGTCTCCGTTTTATAAGTTTTTGTCTCAGTTTTATATGTTGTAGTCTCAGTTTTATAAGTTTTAGTTTCAGTTTTATGAGTTTTTGTCTCAGTTTTATAAGTTTTAGTTTCAGTTTTATAACTTTTTGTCTCAGTTTTATGAGTTTTAGTCTCAGTTTTATGAGTTTTTGTCTCAGTTTTATATGTTGTAGTCTCAGTTTTATGAGTTTTTGTCTCCGTTTTATAACTTTTAGTTTCAGTTTTATGAGTTTTTGTCTCAGTTTTATGAGTTTTAGTCTCAGTTTTATAACTTTTTGTCTCAGTTTTATGAGTTTTAGTCTCCGTTTTATAAGTTTTAGTCTCAGTTTTATGAGTTTTATGAGTTTTAGTCTCAGTTTTATGAGTTTTATGAGTTTTAGTCTCATTTTATAAGTTTAATAAGTTTTAGTCTCATTTTCATAACTTTTTGTCTCATTTTTATAACTTTTAGTCTCAGTTTTATGAGTTTTAGTCTCTGTTTTATAAGTTTTATAAGTTATAGTCTCAGTTTTATACATTTTAGTCTCAGTTTTATGAGTTTTAGTCTCAGTTTTATAAGTTTTAGTCTCAGTTTTCTAAGTTTTATACGTTTTAGTCTCAGTTTTATACATTTTAGTCTCAGTTTTATGAGTTTTAGTCTCAGTTTTATAAGTTTTATAAGTTATAGTCTCAGTTTTATAAGTTTTATATGTTGTAGTCTCAGTTTTATGAGTTTTTGTCTCAGTTTTATAAGTTTTAGTCTCAGTTTTATGAGTTTTAGTCTCAGTTTTATACGTTTTAGTCTCAGTTTTATACATTTTTAGTCTCAGTTTAATGAGTTTTTAATCTCAGTTTTATAAGTTTTATAAGTTATAGTCTCAGTTTTATAAGTTTTATATGTTGTAGTCTCAGTTTTATGAGTTTTTGTCTCAGTTTTATAAGTTTTAGTCTCAGTTTTATGAGTTTTATGAGTTTTAGTCTCAGTTTTATGAGTTTTAGTCTCAGTTTTATAAGTTTTAGTCTCAGTTTTCTAAGTTTTATACGTTTTAGTCTCAGTTTTATACATTTTAGTCTCAGTTTTATGAGTTTTAGTCTCAGTTTTATAAGTTTTATAAGTTATAGTCTCAGTTTTATAAGTTTTATATGTTGTAGTCTCAGTTTTATGAGTTTTTGTCTCAGTTTTATAAGTTTTAGTCTCAGTTTTATGAGTTTTAGTCTCAGTTTTATACGTTTTAGTCTCAGTTTTATACATTTTAGTCTCAGTTTTATGAGTTTTAGTCTCAGTTTTATAAGTTTTATAAGTTATAGTCTCAGTTTTATAAGTTTTATATGTTGTAGTCTCAGTTTTATGAGTTTTTGTCTCAGTTTTATAAGTTTTAGTCTCAGTTTTATGAGTTTTATGAGTTTTAGTCTCAGTTTTATGAGTTTTAGTCTCAGTTTTATAAGTTTTATACGTTTTAGTCTCAGTTTTATACATTTTAGTCTCAGTTTAATGAGTTTTAGTCTCAGTTTTATAAGTTTTATAAGTTATAGTCTCAGTTTTATAAGTTTTACATGTTGTAGTCTCAGTTTTATGAGTTTTTGTCTCAGTTTTATAAGTTTTAGTCTCAGTTTTATGAGTTTTATGAGTTTTAGTCTCAGTTTTATACGTTTTATGAGTTTTAGTCTCATTTTATAAGTTTTATAAGTTTTAGTCTCAGTTTTATACATTTTAGTCTCAGTTTTATACGTTTTAGTCTCAGTTTTATACATTTTAGTCTCAGTTTTATACGTTTTATGAGTTTTAGTCTCATTTTATAAGTTTTATACATTTTAGTCTCAGTTTTATACGTTTTAGTCTCAGTTTTATACATTTTAGTCTCAGTTTTATAAGTTTTATATGTTGTAGTCTCAGTTTTATAAGTTTTTGTCTCTTTCGTCCTGAGAAACGACTCTGAACACGTTTTCCAAATTAAGCTGAAAACATGAACATGTTGTGAACTTGTGTGTGTTTTTCTAAAATCCAGCAAAGACTCAAGTTCTGCAAAACCTGCAGCCAATTACCCCCCTCCCCCCCCCCCAAACATTCCTCCCAATCAGCGGTTGGGCTCGTTTCCAAAACTAACCGGAGTGAAAGTGAAGCAGGAACATGAGCACTGACAGACTAACCAGAAACATCCGTGGGAAACACGTTATATTCACCAACATATCTTCCATATTAATATCATATAAAGACACGGAAACATTCACAGTCAAAGTATCTCTGTTAGTTAGTCACACATATACACACACATATACACACATACATACAGATATACACAAATACACACACACACACATACAGATATACACACATACATATATACACACATATACACAAACACATGTACATATACAAACGCATATACACACACACACAGACACACATACATATATACACACATATACACACACACACACACATATACACACACATATATATACACACACAGACACACATACACACACACAGAGACATATACACACAGAGAGACACACATATATACACACAGAGACACACACACAGACAGACACATACAGATATACACACACACATATACACACACACATACAGATATACACACACACACACATATACACACACACATACAGATATACACACACACACATATACACACACATAGACACATATACATACATACAGATATACACACACACATATACACACACACACACATACAGATATAGACACATACATATACACACATACAGATACACACACAAACACACACGAGAGACACACACACATACACACTGAGAGAAATCGCTGCAAGAGATACACATCAGCACAGGGTTAAACCAGTTAGAACATGATGAACACTGAACACATCACCATTTACTATCAGCTGCTTTTTCTAAAAGACATTCATTAATCCATTCATAAATATCTTTACAATCCATAGTAAAAATGCAGTAATTCCTCCATTAATATCCATCATTCAGTGACAGATTTACATTAATAAAAGTCATGGTCATGCGTTCATCGCTGCTCATTAATGAGCTCATTCCGGTTATTATATTTGCAGAGAGGAACCCTTTATCTCTCTCCTGAGTTCAATCGCTCAAACTCCGAAAACATTCACAAAAGTGACAAAAAAGCCTCAAAGCAGCACCTCCAAAAAATGATTTTTACAAAGTAGTTTGTTTTCGCTTTTTTAGACATTTTTCCGAGCCTTTTTTGTAGAAGTTTTGTACAATTATTTTGTAATTTCTTTTTTAGTAATTTTTAAGTATTTCGTTTTTTTGTAATTTCTTTTGTAATTTTTAACTATTTGTTTGTATTTTTTGTTAGTTTTTATTAGTTTTGGTAATTTTTTGGTAATTTATTTGTAATTTTAAAGTATTTTTATAAATAAAAAATATATTTTTTTAATTGTTTTGGTTTTTATTTTTTAATTGTTTTGGAATTTTTGGGAATTTTTTTACAATATCTTATCCTGAGTATATAGCGTCTTTTATGAAGTTTTTGCAACCATCTGTGTGTCTGTGTTTCTAAAAAGAAGAATCTGTATTTTAATGTAAACCAAACTAACTTTATTTGTGATTTTCACGTTGATTTTTAGTTTTATTTCCTTCAGTGCTTCCAGAGACTTTCTGAGTTTTTCCTCCCAAACTTGTGACTGTAGAGAGATAACATTATTTCATAATAATATTTATTCTATAATATAATATCTGGTGTGTATTGTGTGTTCCAGGGTTGCCAGTGGGCCAGTCCGTATCGATCAACAAGAAGCTGAACCAAGTGGGAGAAACGGCTGGTGAGAGTTCCAGCATATCTCCACATTTCTTTTTATTTAGGCATTTATTTTGATAGGTGAGAGTTCCAGCATATCTCCACATTTCTTTTTA